>JXSR01S009677.1:15331-25581 GCA_000969725.1 Ophiothrix spiculata
GGCATTTCATGTCGACGTGTTGAGATATGCTTTATGTCGACATACGGCATTTCATGTCGACGTGTTGAGATATGCTTTATGTCGACATACGGCATGTCTACAGAAACCTTACATTGTACTGATACCTGCTATAAACCTCTGGGCTTGCTTAACATTGATAATTTGATTTTGATTTCTTGCAGGATCTTGATAAATACACAGCCATTAAGGAGCGCAAGGAGATCAAGATTTGGGACACCAGTAACTCTCAGATAGAACGCTATGGTAACATAGACCACGAAGCCGAGGTACTCTATGCCCGCTATAAGCCGCCGGGAACCCTTAGTATTGATGATATTGGAGAAGAGCAGCTAAACAAAGAGAATTATAAGCATCATATGCATAAGATGTTGTTCCTGGAGGAGTTAGAGTGTATGAAGAGAATTGCAAGGTATGAAGGCTGCTCATCCCCCGGGGGCACTCAACTTTGAAAGTGGTAGATATGTCAGGTACGAAGCGCCAAAAACAAGGTCAGGTGAACTGATTTTTTGTAAAAAATGGACCATTGAAACTGATTTTTGGGGGGTCTAGTGAACTGAAATTTTGAACAAAAATAGCCTTCTGGCTAAAATGTTGTATTTTTCTTCAAAAAAGGGGTCTTAAGAACTGAATCATGCTGAAAATGGGGATCTATAGTGAGTGGCTTGGGCGCCCGAAAAAGGGGGTCTTGACTGCTGGACATGGGAATCCTGCTAACAAATGTGAGTGCCCCCCAGGCTCACCATTGTCTAATGGTGTTGATCTTATAACAATAACGAAATCTGAGAATTGAAAACAAATTCCAACAAAATAAATATGCTTCTTCAGTTTTCAAAACAGACTACAGGTAACCATATTTGCACCAACCTAGGTATCAACACATTGTACTTTCACAGAGTGTTACAGTTTTGTGCATTCACATTGGAGAGTTGCATGGCCATCGTATCCCTAAATGCGATTATGGCGTAGAGCTATGTACCGTTTTTTGCAAACCTTTTGTAGCGCTATGTACCCTTTTCGCTACCTTTAAGCAAGTGAGACCTAACTTTATGACAGCATATGATAATTGTAGTGGCCAGAGTTGTTCTCTTTGCTAATAAAAATGATTGCGCTAGATAGCTCTTCGTTTCAACTGCTTGCTATAGCAAATTTTCAACCAATTTGGGCTTGTGTTTTTTTTTAGAGCAATTTGAAAAAATTGCGTCAAAGTAGAAATTCCGGTAAATCGTGCACACTTTTGCAAGTTGCTGTGGATGGCGTGCAGGAGTAAAAAAAAAGAGTTAATATGAGCAGATCAGCACCCTTAGAGCTTGATGCAGGGTCTGAAATGATGTTGTGAGTGGAATTGATCTTACTTGGGCCACAGTGATCAGTGGCCATTTGTAGAGTGGCTGAGGCTGACATGATAGTACATTCCCTGTAGTTTATCTATATCTTGTTTTGCAGGTATGCCGGTGAAACCTGCATGGAAATCAGCCACCAGGTGACGGTAGAAGGCTTCTCAGGCACGGTGTTTCTACCACAGCCAGGGGAGGAGCTGTTTGGCAAGATCAATCTGAATCAGACTCTGTGTGATGACTCCGAAGCCAGTCAAATTGTCTTAAGCAGTGTGCAGTATGTGCTAGTTAAGTTTGATCCAGGATCAAATCAGGTATGCTGTTTGATAAAAGCTTCGTAGGGTCACTGTTTTTACCACAGTCAGGGGAGGTTCTTTTTGGGGAAAAATCCTGAATCATAATCATAAGAACATGTTACCTCGATCATAAGAACACATTCAAATCCATTCATGGCAAACAATTACTGTTTTGGAAACACAAAATATGAAAGTACTTGCTGATCTGGTGAATAAAATATACCAGAAGTTAATTAACAGAAGGACAATTGTAATTTTTCACCACATCAGGATTTGATTTGGAGCTGAGGGGGTTCTTATGATCAAGATTATAGGGTATTCTGTAATGATTCAGAAGCCAGTCAATTGATTTTTAAGTATGTTGTTTGTCAAATCTAATCCAGAATTAAATGACCTAGTTCATATAGAGAAGGTCGTGCTGGATTTGTGTGCATATACACTACCTCAAATCAAATATGTTGTAAAATATCTCATTAAAAACAAGTTTTGTTTACTATATAGTTTAGGCATCTGAGCACAATTAGGCCACAACTTTGTGCAGCCGGCCTCAACCTGGCCACAGCCTTAATTTTCCAAGATGGCGACGGTAGGCTTGATTTTGCACCTCTAAATAATTTCAAAACATGTGATGAATATTTTACAATAATCTTGAGGTTAAAAATCAAACCTACGGTATTTTGAAAAATTAAGGCTGTGGCCAGGTTGCAGCCGGCCGCACAAAGTTGTGGCCTAATTGTGCTGCGACGCCTTACAAAATCGTACATGACAAAAGAAGTATTGACTTAGCCTTACTCCACAAAAGAAACCTCTTAATCAAAGTAGGGGATTCGGGCAAAAGCAAAGGGTCACAATCTCTATTAGAACTAGGACATTTAATTATGGATTAAAAGAATTGAATACGCCAGAATAAGAACATCCCAACTCCAATTGCTCCCTTCTGTTAATTATATTTATTAAATATAAATGCATACACATTTCTGAAAATGCATTCACATCACTAAAATAGCATTTCCATGTTAATATCCTAATCATATTGTCACATTTGACCTTGTAGTTGACTTGTTTAGACATTGTTAGATAATTGTTATAGTACATTGTCGCTATATCTAAACAGCCATTACAAGAACATCCCAACTCCACGAGCTCCCCTCTGCAACTATATGCTAGGAAAATTATCTAACAATGTCTAACAAAGTCAACTACAAGGTCAAATGTGACACTATGAATGGGATAAAGACATGGAAATGCTTTCTAGTGATTTGAAAGCATTTTCAGAGATTTATATGCATTTATATTTTACATAACTTAACAGAAGGCAGCCCATGGAGTTGGAATGTTCTTATTCTAGCGTATTCAATTGTTATGGATTGCACACTCTCAAGTGGCGATTATCTATATATTTCATATTTTCTAAAACTTATTGACTCCAGTGAATAGAATCAGTCAGTATATAATGGGGTAACAAAATCATTTACAAAATTAGACAATAAAAACTGCGCACCATTTTTTTTAGGTCACTGTATGAATTCTGAGGTGAAAGTTTTGGACCGAGATCACCCGAAGAAAAATGCCGAGGTCCAAAACAATCACCGACGAATTCACACAATAACCGAAAAATAGATGGTGCAAAGTTATTATTGTCATTAATAACCGCTCTTTCCACATTTCTATGCCTTTCATGTGTAATTTTATGAAGAAATACTTTATTATAATGTCTACTTATCCCTATAAGAGAATTTCGATCAGTCCAGGTGTGACGATCAAAAATAAAGGTCTGGGTATGGAGGGATGGAAACAACATTATTGAAGGTCAATGTTAAAATCATCCATTAGATATGACAATAAACAAAAATACATAACAGGGTTGCATTCAAAAGTAACAGGCCCTGCAATATGGAATTTTTTTTATGCTGTCCAATAATTTTTTGTTTGACCTATAGGCTATTGTCTTGCATATGCCAGCTCATATCATGTGTCTCCACTATATCATGTTTTGTGTCATACTGATAGCCAAAACCTTGTTATGTTAAGCTTAAAGGCATTAGCCACAATCCACTTGGTACGAAATCTTGTGAAAACTTAAATAATCAAAGAATGACCTTAATATATAGAATCAAAACAAACAAACAAACAAACATTATCATATTACTTGCTTTAAAAATACAATTTTGAGCCAAATTCATTTCTTGGGGTTCTGTCAGCAGTGTTACTATTTTTCCTAATATTTTTCGAGATTCCAAATGTACTGCTGTTGATTTAAAAGTGAATATTATTATTTTAGGAAGGTTAAATATACTTAACAACATGATCCCTTCACTAAAATATATTGTTAGCAACACAGACGTTTAAATAGTAAGAAATTAGTGATTTATTTCTAGAAACACTATCAGTTAATTTCGCATTCTCTGGAGAATGAGAAATTCAAAGCACAAATAATTGCCTGGTTTACTATAAATGTTGAAGTTCAACAAGAATGGTTATGGATATTAGTTATTAGTTGGAAGCACCTTCTAAAAATGCAATAAAATCAGTAGGTGTTGAGGAAAGTTGACCTTCAGTTTGATGATCGTGGCTAATGCCTTTAAGAATGTTTTTTATTTTCAATCAGGTTTACCAAGCAGAGATCATTGCTGATCACGAGAAGGATGGACGCACAGAGGAGTTTGTTTACGTTAGACTGAATCAGGCCTGTGTCAGACAACAAGCTTGGAACAGAGGTAACATACGAGGGGATATCAAAAAGTTTTAAACTTTACCCAGAAGGGATTGAGCTATATCAATGAAATTTTGTCAGAATAGTCACTCGTCTTTATGTACATTATGGTGCAGAAATTTTATCATAAGTACTTTTAATTTCTTTACAGGTGGCGATTGATGTCATATACCTACTCGCTTAAAATATAAGCTGTATGGAGGAAATTGAGAGATGCGGCGTAATTAAATCTCTTTATTTGAAGGGTTACAAGGCCCAGAATATCTTATTGGCACCACCAAAGTTCAATTGTTTGACACCATAGTAAAGGATATAGTTTCCTCTATCCATTGATACCAAAATTATGGAAATTGGTCCATGGATGACGTCACAATAGCTTAAAAAAACATGGCCAACCTAAAAATGTTGATTTTCATTGAAATATAAAATCAGCTTTTTTCAATACAGAGGATCCCTACAATAATGGTCTGTAGAAAGACAGTTAAAAGTGGGAGAAATGTGTAAATTTGCACATTGCCTATGCAAAGATGCCTAAAGTATCTCATAATAAAATTTCGCTCCTGGCGCCATTTCTTCTGGGTAAAGTTTAAAACTTTTTGATACCCCCTCGCACATAGACACAGGGAGGGTGCCCATTTGGAATTGGGATGTGTGGAGGTCCAGATAATCCAACCAGTCAAGCTGGAGTGCATGTGTAGCAAGTGAATTTGGGATGAGTTGTAAAATAATTGATCAAGTTAAAAAAGCTGTTGTATCAGTCAAGTTGGTTTGAATGGGTCTCAATTACATGAATGCCCATGGACGTGAACCTCACTGCTAATTGTCTTGCGGAAATCATACACAAATCAAACAGCTATTACTGGTTGCGATAGCAAATGCCGTGTATGATTATCTACAGTGTGTATCAAAATGATTAATACTCAACTTGTACACAAAATATATAAATGTTAGCATTACTTTGTTATTTGATATAAAAAGACCAATAGCTTTTATTTAATTTTTTTTTTTTGAAAATTGATGCACACAATCAGAGTTTACATCAGTTAGAAGAAATTATGTCTTTTTGCAAACTCGCTGCGGATAATAAAACGCTTATGTAGCAAGATATCCAAATTGTAAGTGTTTACATGTGATCAGTCATGTGGAACAGCCCAAGACATTTGAAGTTAAAGTGTTTCTCATACGGCATCAAAGCCACAAATTATCAGGAAACGGGCAGAATGAATGTTGTGTGGTGTTTTTTTCATTTTTCAAAATTGAATCGAGTTCCATATAAGTGCATGATTTGCCAATTTGCAACATCAGAAAGTTAACGTTAAATGACAATCAGAAGCATGCAATAGGCATCACACGGAATTATTGCAAATAAATATCAATAAAGTTTTTAATAGATGAAGCATTTCTGCAAATTATTTACTGCCATGAACTTATATTGTGAAAAAAAAAATAAAGAGACATCTTTATTTAAATAAAGACAGGTAATATTTCCATTTAAAAGATAGGTAACATTATCTATTTAATCAATAGCAAGTATTTAGTATAATCATTACCGGTAAGTTCTTTCTTCATGGAATGAGAAGTCAAATATTATATTTTTGCAATTTTGAAAGTAAAATTATATTTTAAGGTAGAAAATATAAATTTAATTCTCTTGCATACGGCGGTATAGATTTCTGTCTTGAGTGTCTTCATTGAAATGGAAAGGCAACAAATCAAATCCGTGGCGAGTTTTCAAAACTGGTGCCTTTACATAATAATCCCGTTCTTGAAAATGAAATGACAAAATGCTCTCATTCTGTTTGCAAATTAAAGACAGAGAAATGTACTACCAATAACGATAGTTCCAAGTTCACAAAATGGAACGGGAAGGATTTTTATATATTTATTTATTCTGAGTACTAATCATTTTGATACACCCTTTATTATCATTTCAAAATCAATATTACAATACAGTGCAACCTCTTTTATCCGAACCTCGTTTATACGGATTACTCTGTTAACCGGCTGAATAATTTCAAAGGAAAACATGTTTTGTCATTGCCTATTATATATCATGATTAAATGCATTTGAAGGACATTTTTGTAATTTTTACCATCAAAAAGTGCTTACAAAGTTTATTCACACATTATACCACTTCTCATTGACTATTTTATGTTACACCAATTTAAAGACTATTAGAGAATTGTGTGTAAATCTGCCTTGACATTAAGTCAAGGCAGATTTACACACAATTCTCTTATCCAAATTTTTCACTTATCCGGCCATTGTTTGGTCCCATCATGTCCGGATAAAAGAGGTTGCACTGTATACTTAAAAATGACAGAAATGGTTATAATCAAAAAATAATTTTAATCCAAAGGTTGTCCACAAATATTTTTCCTTCTAGATTCAAGTTGAAGTCCAGTTCCAATTAAATCGTCTGCCATTTTGTAACATGCACTTTGCAGTGGATAAACTGAAAGCAATGGAGTTACTTTTCCCAACACCTAAACAGCCACAGAGGTACGTGGAATGGTTAATAAGGATCATGTAATGATGTGTGTAGAGAAATGTGTTTTCGTGGGTATGTAAATAATTCCAAATGAGCGCCAGTGAGGTGTGATTTAGATTAGTTTATTCTATCTTTATTCTGGCATACTCTTTCAATACAAATGTACTGGTCTCCCAAGAGGTCCAGAGAAAAAATTTCATACATAGATATATATATATATAATTACAAAGAATGATATTTACAAAATACAAGAATAAAAATGCTTGTATATTTAAATTAAAAGAAACAAAAGAATGAAAATGGTCAATGAATATAAGTTACATAGAAATAACATTTCTAAATTCATTTAAACTCATATTCACAAAATTGGAGCGAATGTCAGCTGGGAGTTTGATCCAAAGTGAAGCATCTCCTTGAGATGTCAAGGTGCGTACATAGGGGATGGGATGTGTTGAGGTGGTCTACATAATCCATCAGTCATGCATGAGTTCATGATTGGCAACTGAATTGGGGATGAGTTATGAAATTGACCCAAGCCGAGTTATATTTTAAAGCTATGTTTTCTACACACTACGTATACTTTTATTATTTTGGGATTGATAAACTTGAATCCAACCTTTTTAAAATATAAATGTGACATATCAAAGGGTGTTAGCAAAAGATGTCAAAATACTTTTAAAGATATGTCCATGTGGATAAAATAATTCTTCAGATTGTCGGAACCAAACAATACTTCAATTGATTTGGCAAAAAAACCCAACAAGTTTGTTTCCTGTCGGTGGTCAAAAAACCTAAATGCGAAATGCGTTTTTTTATTTTCTTTTTTATTTATATTATTCAAGAGGTGCTAAGGCAAATTTTGATCGAAAATCCGCATGGGTGATGATTTTTTCAGTAATAAACCTGTCCAGTTTCAAGTTTTTGTTGAAAAGAAAACACTTCTTTAGTAACAATTTTGCAATTTTTCCCGTTCTTTTTATCAAATTGGCTATTTTGATTTTCGTTTTCTAAAATATCAAATAAAAAAATGAAATGCGCAAATAATGACGCCAAGACGAAATGCGCGCGTCGCACGGGAAACAAACTTGTTTTTTGTTTTTGCCTTATTCTGCATTTTTGCACTTGTGTCTTCTGATGCATAGAAGCACATAATGAATCTGTTTAATCCTAACACAGGCAATGGGTATATTTTGGTATTATTTTTCTTAAATTGAATGAGTAAATTTCAATTTGTGTAAAGAATTTTTTTTTTTGATGCATGCTTTTATTGATTTTATTTAAGCTGTATACCTCCAAACACATTTGCTCAACCTATATAGTCATTCATACTCTCCATACTGGCATATGTCACCTAGCCAATTAGAACGCAAGAATATAAAGTACGCGGAGGTCAGTGGATCTTCACAATGCACTGCGCTTGTTGCGTCCCAGTTTGCGTGACTGGCGTTTATTGCGTATGAATGTTTCATTGTTTTTGTCGGGTGATTATTTATTTAGTTTAGAGAAGCTTTGGATTTTGGTGGTCATATTAAAGGCCATATTTCTTTTCACAAAAGATACAATATTATTTTTCTGTCGTGTATGAATTTAGATTAATAAATTTGCATTCCATTATGCTCGTAAAATGAAAAACAAAATCAATGCACTTGCGATAAATTTTGATGCTGTCCAATGCGCTCAGCCCCTACGGGCCTCGTGAATTGGACACATCAAAATTGACCGCGCATGCATTGATTTTGTCTTATTTCACTCACGTATGAAATGCGCATTTATTAATCTATAATTGGTGCCTATTCACACAAGGCTGCAGTGAATGTTTCTTGAATTGTGCACTTTTATCCCTTTGCAAAAAAAAATCTTGTTACTGGCTGAATAAATGTCTGCTCAGGAAGTAGAGATTTGTATATTCCTTGTAGTTGGTGTTCCTGTTAAAGGGGAAACACTTTACTCAATTTTGCGTTTTTGCAAGTTTATTTTGTACCATAACTTTTTAACAAAGTGCTTAAAGTTAATAAAAGTAGCATAAAAGGAATTTTCACATAGGAACAATGATGGTGATGTTGACTTTTGACCAAAAATCACATTTTTTGAGAAATCACAAAAAACACATTTTTTGGCCATTTGGGCTTCCAACCAAGCTAAAAATAACATTTAAAAAAAATGACTTCAGAATGGTAATTTTTATTTAAATTGCCCATTCAGATGTTGCGTCATTTTTATTTTTGAGGATTCCGACCATTTTTTTAAATTTCAAGCCTAATAAGGTCAAAAAATGACCAAAAATGAAAAAAAGTGAATTTGAACTTATTTGGCATTTAAAAAAAGATAATGGCCAAAATCCTAAAAAATAAAAATTACGCAACATCTGAGGTGGTGTTCTAAAATAGAATCACCATTCTGAAGTCATTTTTTTTTTAATTTGTTATTTTTAGCTTAGTTGGAAGCCCAAATGGCCAAAAATTTTGTTTTTTGTGATTTTCTCAAAAAATATGATTTTTGGTCAAAAATCAACATCACCATCATGTTCCTTGTGAAAATTCCTTTCTGGTAAATGTATACTTTTTACGTGAAATTCCGACCACTTTGACCACTGTTTTGATGAGCACAACCTTCGAAGCCAGCCATTGATTTTGGTTTGCGATGCTAGAGTGCATGATTAGAAGGCACTGTATCAATCTCTAACAAATATTGCGTCTAACGTTGCATTTCGCTTCAATATGGTACTAAAAAGTGTTAACATATTAATTTGTAATAGAGTGTATTATGTTACGGTGAACCGTAACAAACAAATGTTACGGCTGTGTGTACCAAGAAAGACTGAAGACTATCAAACGGATGATAGTGATAGTAAAAATGATTAATGGTCACATGTTACAATCTTACCAATCGAATGACTAGAATCTATGGATGAGTTATAATAAAGACTATCAAACGGATGATAGTGATAGTAAAAGTGACAAATGGTCATGTGTTACAATCTTACCAATCAAATGACTAGAATCTATGGATGAGTTATATAATTATATCTCTCAAGTGAACAAATGTGTTAGGAATGGAGAAGAGTTAAATTTCCAATCTCATTGAATCTCATAACATTTTTTTCTTCAAACCAATACATAGATTCCCACATGTAAGAAGAGCAGATCTGAACAGGATGAATCCACGCCAAGAAGGCGGTTGTCGGTTCATCAGTAACTACGGTGGCGCTAAAACGCAACTCCCACATTACTACGGCATTTGTGGCCCTGTGTTGATCTACGGTCCATTTGGTACAGGCAAGACACACACGGTGGCACACAGTGTGATGCGGACACTGGAGACGAGGAGAGACGCCAAGATATTGATATGCACTCATTCCAACAGGTAGACTTGCACTTTTTTTTAATCCTATCCT
>JXSR01S009677.1:27993-43471 GCA_000969725.1 Ophiothrix spiculata
TTCCACGTATCTCTTCTGGAGCGTCTTCAAGACTACAGCATGCGTAATCGTTGTCAGATGGACCTGCTCCTGACCTTCAACTACCGCACACGACCTGAGATTCTTGAGTTCATTTCGGAGACCCATTACAAGGTTAAGCTTGATGCTAAAGGGAACCACCCAAGACATCCAGAGTACTATCCACTGGTGTTTTGTACTGTCAAAGGAGAGGATCAGCTGCTGGGAACCTCATATGTAAATAATTATGAGGTGTTGGAGATAGCGTACAGGATAGAAACGTTATGTCGTGATTGGCCAGCTGACTGGGGACCTAAGGATAGATCCAGTATATGTGTCATGACTCCATACTCTTTTCAGGTATGTTCTAGTTTTTTTCAAAGAATCCATTTGGACAGATGATGGGGCACATTTTTAAATGTCAGGTACCTTAAGGTCGGCATAGTATATTACGAGATGCGGGCCATTGAAGCTGAGCATAGTCAACAATCACGTCCAAGGTAGAATTTCTAATTTCATTTACGAAACATTACCTTTGAAGTGCATTCTATCATATTAATCAGGTCCCAACATCCAAAATATAAGAAAAATAGGTTAAAAACCAAGATTAAAATCCTCCCTCCATTCAAGTTTTACTCAGTACAAAAACTTTGAAACTCAATTTTCTCAGAACTATAGTTTTCCAATTCAGCCTGATTCCTTTTACCAATATGGATGTAACTTTGAAATCGAACATCCAATAACCAAAAGCAAGGTGTCAAACTTATAACTTTCAACTTTCAAATCGATTTTGATTTTGGGACCCTTAAGATACCTTTAGATATGACGGGTCACAAATGTTAAAACTGCCTTACAATTGCAGCAACAAAGATTGTAAAACCAATTTAATGTGCAACAAAGAAATAGAATCTTGTATGTTTCCTGCCTTGAAGCTGTGCAAAATGGAAACATTTTTATTCCACAGATTGAAAAAATAATTAAACAACATATTGTTTTGTATTATATTTGCCGATCCTGATTCCTATTCCTATTCTCCCTGGTATTTTGCAGTGCAAAACTAGACTAGTGAACGGAGATGGAAACATTGGCCAATCTTTTTTCCAGGATTCTGAAACAAATACATTCAAAAATGTGTTTTACAGGGTTAGGGGAGACACGTAAACTTATCGGCAACAGCTTGCCGTTATCTGAACTAGACGGTAAAGTCAAATTTTGGGAATCTGGCTGGAACATATTCAATTTGATGCTTTAAAACCATAGATATAGTACACAGGCACGCAACCAAATGCCTGCATAAGAGGAATTATCGATATGTGTACCGCCGCGGCAAAAGGGTCCAGTTGTCAGCTCGTACATGTTGCTCCTTGTAGCATATCTAATGTATGGTATTTGTATACATCAGATATGCTACAATGAGCAACATGTAGGGGTCGACAACTGGACCCTTTTGCCGCGGCGGTACACATATGTGTAAGATTAGTGGAGAAATAGACTGTTCCAACTGGTGCAGATATCTGAACCACATTGCCGATTAGTTTACGTGTCTCCCCTTATTAATGTTATTCTTATTCTTAATGTACATTACTTTGTTTTTGTCTATATTGAATATGTGCAATGATTTTTTGTCTCCATTTTAGGTCCGACAACTGCGACGTGAACTACGTAGGCGGCACCTGCAGCATGTGACTGTAGAAACTGTGCAGAATGTACAGGGTATGTTTGTCATTAGGCCGAAATCATAAAAGTAGCAATTGCTATTTCTATAACTTATAGTCTTAATTTTTATTCTTAAAAGCTAGCATTGACTTGCAAGAAAAAGCTATCTCAAGGGTGCTAAAGCTATTTCTAATCCATTTCAAGCAATTGCTCTTCTGGTTAGTAATTCAAATTGCTTACATTTGTATTCAAAAAAAGGTGACCTTTTGCTTACAACATATCAATTACTTACATTTTAGTAAGATCCTATATGAGGGGCTTATCACTGCGATGCGTTCATTTTTCTGGCTGTATTTGTGCTGTGTAAGAAAATACACTGAAGTATACTAGAGCTGCGTTACTATAAATGATATAAATCATGCTATTTTTCGAAAACCGATAATTGATATAAAAAAATGTAGAATGACTTGCTGTAGCATTAGTATCTGAAAACTATCACGCTGTAGAAAAGAAATTTCTAACTTCATGTAAGCACAAGCTAGCCTGGCTATTAGGCCGAATTCATAAAAATAGCAATTGCTAGGCTAGAAAAAAGAATAAGCAACAGCAATTGCTCGACAAGAAAAAGATCAAGGTCTAGCAATTGCTCAAATTCTCATTCACAACCTTTTGCTTTGGCTAACACCTTTTGCTTGAACAGATTAGCTAGTTCTTAAGAACATGCTTGCTCAATCAACCAATGCAAACAATGGCAGGCGCCAAGGTCAGTTTCTTGTACCAGTAATCGTGATCAGTTTGATCGCCAGGTTGAATTATAGGCCTACCAATATTAGATACGTGTCGGTCATGGCATCTGATAGTACCGATTTCGATTCCAGTGAGGAAGTACCCTGATAGCTGATGAGCAAACATCTGGGTTGATGCCAGACAAGAAAAAGCAGGGATGAAATTTTTCCTCTAATCAGAGGAATTCCTCCTTTTTCAAAATTTTACCTCTACAAAAGTATAGGAAAATTCCTTCTTTTTAAGCATTTTCCTCCTTTTTGGCCTTTCTTTAATCTCATGTCTGAAAAGGTATAAGTCAAAGCTGAAGGTTGTGAATATGTTTTAAAGCAATTGCTAAAGCTAAATCTTTTTCTAGTCTAGCTATTGCTTTTTCTAAATGTCTTTTTCTTACTAGCAATTGCTACTTTTATTTATTTGGCCTATTAGCATATGCTTGTTTAAGTCATGATATATGTGGGCTGCTCTGGCAAAATGAGAGCAAGAAGAATTGGCATGTAAAGTAGAAATAGGGTGAAAAAGTCAAATTTCATTTTTTGACATAAAACACATTCATGCATAAATGTTTACCTGTACCTAAAGTTTTGAAGGTCAAATTTGCCAGGAAATGCAATTATTCACGGTTAATTGATTGCATGTTGCTATTAGGCCCGGTGCAGACTCGTATAGAATATTTTGCTTAAAATATTCTATGCTGATGGCAAAATGACGTAGGTCATCGAATAAAACTGTGTGTTTTATTCGATGACCTACGTCGTTTTGTCGTCAGCATAGAATATTCTAAGCAAAATATTCTATACGATAGTGGAGTCTGCACTGGTCGATCGATCGTACAAATGCGGAAAAGATCTGGGTTGGGGTTGCACAAAACTACTAAGGCTTTAAAGCATTGGTTTCAATGGGGGAAGTTATTTGGTGGTGTGCACTCTTGGCTAATTGGCGACGAGCTGTACTGAGTGAGTTAAACAAATCAGCAGCCTGTTTCCAATATGGCGACCTTCCCTGTTTGTATGTCTGCACGCAAAGGCAGCAAATTTCATTTTGGACACTAAAGAGGCCTTGCTTTCCCAAGGTGTGTTGTCAAATATTAAACACATCAATTTTCTTGGCAATATTTAATTCAGTTTCCATGTCTTGTTCTTTGACTGCGTTTCTATATATTTGTTTATTTGAAATATGGGACTTACAACTCCGTTTAATACGTTAAAAAAAGGGAAAAAATAAATTGACCTAAGTTACTGGAACTTCATTGAGAGAAATTGAAACTTGAATATACTGGAACCCTATCATCAGGAAATTGTATGGTCAAATCAAGGTTTCAGCATTTGGTGGTATCTAAGTCATTGTGCAAAAAATGAATATCATAGTCTTAAAAATATCATAGTCCTAAAAATTGTTTTCTTGGATGACTTATTTTTGCATTTAAGTCCTAAAAAATCCGCTTCCTGTACTGAGACGTCTCTACATATGAATAGGTCCAGTGGATAATACCTCACCATATCACTTGTTCATTGTCATGTGTACTCTTGACTTACTCAAGAACAAAGCTGATTTTTGCAGATTATTGAGTACAAGTGATGAGTTATCCAATTAATTTAGTATTACAGGGATATTATTTATTAATGGGGTTCTACTTTTTTGTTTTTGATTGCAGGCAAGCAGTTCCGCTGCGTGTTCATCAGTACCGTACGTACCAGGAGCACGCTGAACAAAGCTCACATCACAGCCATCGATCACAAGGAATCCAACAGACAAGATGGGGAATACTACTACGGCTTCCTATCAGATATCAAGCTCCTGAACACTGCCTTCACAAGAGCTCAGTCACTGCTGGTTGTCGTTGGTGATCCCGTGGCACTATGCTCCGTTGGATCATGCTCGCAGACGTGGAAGAGTTACGTGTCAGAGTGCGAGAAAAATGACAGTTTATATCCTAAAGATGTGAGCGTCGAGAAAGTACAGCAAGAGATCATGGCTGCCAAACAGAGGCTGAACCCTTTTGCGAAGACTTTCAAGCCATCCAAGGAACCACAAGGACTGCTGCGATCATTGCAACCAGAAGGGGCGATCGCCAAACCAGTGAAATCTGTGTGGGGAAGCAACAAGAACCCATGGGGTACAGTACCTCAGCCTAGCAAAACAACAGGAGCATCATCAAACTACGAAAGACTCCTCAGTGAAGAGTACCCTGCGCTTCCAGAAGTAGTGACTGAAGAAGTGGAGGAAGTGGATGACACTGGATCGTGGATATTTGAAGAGGAGGAGGATGAGAGCACCATGAATGATGCCATCTTGCAAGAGTTGAGGAGGCAGGTCTTATTTGATCGCAAAGAGATTGAGGCAGCTTCTAATGATACTTCAGGCTATGACGGCAGCCTTTCTCAAGCAGATTATAGTACTTCGGCTGAAGGGTTGACGCAGGAGTCCAATTTTGAGATGGATGCAGACACGCAGGAAGAGTTGAAGAAAATCGATGTTGTGACAGAGCCTAAACCAGTTGCGTATATCCCAACAGCCCAGCCAACGTTACAGCGGCAAACATCCGAATCCAAGGCAAAATTCAGAATGGTACAGAGCGGTAATCAAATCCTATTGGTGCAAGAAGACTTTAAGAGAGCACATCTCCACGGGGCAGCAGATTTCATTGATGAGTATGATTCCGATGATGACTCCGATGAAGATGACGAGTTTGATCCGTCAGCATCGGAGCAATATAAGAAATTATCGGAAGAACAACCAGACAGGTTTAGAGTGTGCATCTTCCGTTACGACCCAACAGGCAGGATTTATGCCATCCCTAAAGATACAGGGTCAGCGGAAGAAATTGTAATTACAAGCAAGAAACGGCGCGGGCAAGCTTTGGACTGTGATGAAGTCATAATTGAAGTACTAGAAGATGAAGATGAGCTTGACACCACTGGTGATGTAGAAATGTTGTCGGCTGAAAGCCATGCAGAAAGAAAGTTGTACGGCAAGGTTGTCCATATATTGAAGAGGGCATCAGATCCCAAATTAAGAAAGATTGTATGTACTCTTGATCCTTATACAGATAATCTAATGGTGCCTATTGATCGCACGTTCCCTAAGTTGTATGCCATGACGCGTAAAGATAATAAGCGCAAGAAGCCGGTTAGGGCGACGAAAACGTCCGAGAGGGTTACAGTGTCCATATACAGCATTAAGAAAGGGGAAAGTTTTCATCATGAGAAGAATGTTATTGTGACGACCAAAGAGAGGGCTAATAAATTGTTTGTGGTGCAGTATTGGTCTTGGTTTGAGAAGACGCCATATCCCATGGGATTAGTCACGGAAGAATTACCACCGGGAGATAATCCTAGAGACGGTCTTCACATCCTCAAATTAGTTCACAATGTCAAGGAGAAATGGAAACCCGGTGTTGAATCAGAGATAATGGAGAGGTTCCCTGATAATTGGAGGATCCCTGAGGAGGAGTTTAAGCATAGGGAGGACCTTCGTAATAAGATGGTGTTTACTGTGGACCCTCCAGAGTCTCGTGATCTTGATGATGCTATAAGTATAGAAGAGCTTCCTGATGAGAGGTTTGTCATTGGAGTTCACATTGCAGATGTTTCATACTTTGTGGAGAAAGAATCAGCATTAGATAATGAGGTCAAAGGGCGAGCTACATCTTACTACCCATCGTTTGCTAAACCAATCCATATGCTACCACCTCAGCTAAGTACCAGATTGTGTAGTCTACTACCAGAAGCAGATCGATTAACGATATCGGTGTTTATTACGTTGGATCAGAAGGGGAATATTGTCGATAATGCTCGCATTGTTAAGTCTGTAATTCGGTCTTACATTCAGCTTTCTTACGATGATGTAGAGAAAGTAATAAATAGCGAAGATCGAGCATGCGTGCCGGGTATACGTGAACGTATCTTAATGCTTCATGGATTGGCTAAAGAAAGACGCCGACAACGATTGGGGGATGGTCGGTTTGCATATTCGCATGAAGATGATGAGGTTGAAGTTTCGCATCCACAAGCACACTCGATGGTAGAAGAAATGATGCTGTTGGCTAATCTTACTGTTGCTAAGTTCCTGATGTTTAAGTTCCCACAATGCACCTTGTTAAGACGTCAGCTGGAACCAGACAAGACGCGCCTGCAAGAATGGGTGGATAGACACGGGGAGGATATTAAGAATAGCGTGTCCTTATCAGGAAACCGCAGCTTACTACAGAGCGCACAAATCCCAATAAATCATGCTGTGAGTAATGGCAGCATTGTGTTAATGAAGGAAACCTGGAATAAGCTTCAAAATTCTGTCCAATCAGATGATAACGTAATGAATAAGATAATTGATATAGTCTGCACAGATCAAAATCACCCGCAACTTGCTGCCGCACACGCTCAGTACTATCGCTTGATGGAAAGGGCAGATTATATATGTTCTGGGGATCACCCAGCACCTGATAAGCACGGGCACTATTCTCTCTGTATGACGGAGTATACACACTTCACATCACCCATACGACGTTACAGCGATCTGGTCGTCCACAGAATGTTAGTGTCAGCCATGTTTGGAGAGACCACACCTCCATATTCGCAAGATGAAATGGCTCTTCTTTGTCACCATTGCACCGCACAATCATTTAATGCCAAGAGCTTTGAAATGAAGACCAGGGCTCTGCTGCTAGCGTTGAAAGCTAAGGAGGCACCTCTTCCTGTCTTATCCGTCGTTGAGAATGTATCTGACACAAGCGTGCAGTTGTTATTTCCTGGTAGACGTTATATACCGCCAGCCAAGAGATCCGTAGGATTGAAACTTCTTAAACCAATTGAAAAACCAGAAGTGGATGAGATCAGCTGTAGCATTGGTTTGAAGTGGAAGCAGAGGGTATACGACAGACTTGGTCATCTCAGATCTCACGCACCGCCTAATGCCATTCAGGAGTTGGAAACCTCAAGGTTTACGGTCCATGTTCCAGAACGCCAGTGGCATGAGTTGCTGACTGGGATCAAGACGGATGATATCTACCAGATTAAGAGCGCCGTGGAAGTGACAAGGACAGAAATCGATCGAGCAGAAAAAGAAAGAGAGGTGTTAAAATCACAGCGTAAACATCAGCAAGGAGTGAGGGAAAAGGTTGTTGTTGATGAGGTATTGAGCGAAGATATGAATCAATCACGTCATAATCTCTTTGTCGGATTCCAGAGGGCGTTTACACAAAGCGACGTCGTTCAAATTCAGCTCCATGCCTCGTTACAGAAGGGCATCCTAGGACCTAGCATCCAACTCTTCAACATGACACCATGCCTTGACCTATGCACAGAGCACAGAGCAGATCCTGTGGCATGTTTTGCCGATGTGGCTACAAAGCGCCCTCTTGGAAGTAAGAATATAAGCAAATATAAAGAAACTTGGCTACCTATCCTGGAGATGTTGACTGCACATAATGCGGTTTACAACGATGAAACTATCGTCATTCATGGTGTAGAAATCCAATGGCAGCGGCATTTCTTAGATGATGAACAGCGTTATGTTTATCAAGGAAGTTTCCAGTTGCCCAAAGATTTTTGCGATTCCAGACATATCCAGTTCTCCTACCCCAGAAAGTACAATAAGGAAGAGCAGTCCAATGAAGATGTACATCTGGATTATCTCTGCATAAGGTATTCCAACCTGGAAGTTCCATATCGCACTCAGTTCCAACTTCAAGAGCTGGATCAGAAGCCAGGAGTGCCGAGACCAAAGGACCACCTGCCACACCCCGGCAAGATGGCGTTTGTCGTCCATGCGGCCACAACAGATGTGCAGACAGATAAGAGGTCTGGGTTGGTCATTGTGCAGTTTGAAGTGAACCAGTTCTCATCGCCGTTTCCGGAGGTGTTGCTGGGACGCAATATTGATGATGTTCCTGTCTGTACCATGGAGGTGATACCAAAGACGGAACCTGACAGGTGAGGGCGCTTTTTTTGTAAATTTATGGTGGGATATTTATGTGGCATAGCAGTATACTCTGCCACTGGAAAGTATTTCTGCATAATTATAAACATTAAGAAACCTCATTTTTTATATAAAAACAACCTATTATCATCAAAAATTCATACTTGTATATAGGTGACTTATTAATTCAATATACATGTATATATATCAATATTTCTTATGATATTTGATCTTCAATTACTATAAAAATATGGTCGATTTCATGTGCAACATACAAATACACTGCAAGTAAACTGTCTGCAGACATGTTTTTAAACTCTATCTTTTATGCGCAGGCTAAAGTGGTAAATATGCATTTCTCACCATATATTCAAATGCATTGAGTGCAATTCTGCTTTTGATTCTAAGGATAATTACAAAATATAGATTCTGTCAAAAACTTTCCGACCACCTTTGTCCTGGTTTTGATACAGATGCATTTAAAACAAGTTATTACATCATTTTTCAATTAATTTTGGGCAAAATATCTCTGGTTCAGTTTAATTATCAACATAATGTATACTATTTTCAGCAATATCATATAGCCATTCAAATGTCTAAGGGTGACTTACGCTATGGCTTAGCACTATATTGCCCCTGATTTATATTCAGCACCGTAGATCATTTAGAATAGGCCTTCTCAACTGGCGCGCGCGTGCCACTTGTGGCGCTTGGAGGAAGTCCGAGTGGCACGTGAAGTCGGGCTAGAAAAAAAATAAATAAAAAAATAAAAAAAGCGATGCAACTTGACCTGAAAATTCCTTGAAGACAACTGCATTGTGGAATATTGCTATCTTTGCCCATAAGACATGAATTAAATTCTTTAATAATATTACATGCTCAGACCCCTTCAGAACACCTAAAATCCAGGAACTTCCGGGGGCTCCGCCCCCTGGACCCTACCCACATTTAGTGGCACTTCATGATCAGTATTTTTTATGAAATGGCACCTCAACTAAATTAGTTGAGAAGGCCTGATTTAGAAACACTGGATGTCTTCTGGAATCACTGAATTCATAATCCTGGCATCAAGTACTCTTAGATCTGCCATTTTGAAAAAGAAAAAACTTTGGCATCTAGTGTTTCTAGAAACTTAGAAATTGTAATGTGCAAGACCTCGGGGCAATATATAGTGCTAACCCACATTTTTAAAGTGACTGGCTTGTTTTATTGAAATCATATGGGACCCCAATATTAGTCAAAATATTTTCATTCACCCATGTTCTTCATCATAATAAACATTTAGAAAACCAAAATTGGAATTGTTCTCATTACAGATCCATAAATTTTGATGATACTCACTTGGAAATATTTCAGTTCCTCTCAGGAACCTTTCATCTTTGTAGTCAAAAAATCATTCCAATCAAAACCAGTAGGTTTGACAAAAAGAGCATTATATTGCACCCACCCCTTCAATTGTTTGTACAGCATTTGAAAACATTGTCAAGAATATTTTTGATGCAGCCATTGAACTGGCTGTGATTTTGGAACAGCCTACTAATTGCATTGTCTAATTTTTTCCGTAAGAAATTTAGCCAAAGTAGTCAGTCAATCATTTGGATGGTATATGTTTCTATGACCAAACCATTGATAATTACTCTTTGTATCTTTTCCTGATTAGGCGTTTGGAGGAAGCTGTGCGACAGTTGGATAAATCTACGCCTCTTATAAGAGACATCTGTTTGTTACAGAAGGCAAGAACAACGGGAGCAGATGGTGAGTATAGCATCACAACACTATATAACGCCTTTACTTTGGAACAAGCGACCTCATCCGTAACATCACAAATCTCTAAACAAAAGATGTTTTATTGAAATAATAGATGAACTGGCTTAATATAAAAATTCCCATACAGTTTTCAGATCCAACAATTTTAATAATCAAGAAATGATAGACCATCATTGCTTAATTTTGTGAGCCAGTATGAATTTGAATCTATCTCATATGCAAAATCAGCATTAAAGGTAGGTATTCCAATCTGGTGAAAAATTTAACATATACTTTTTCCATATTTGAATGAAGGACCATCACCTCTACATAAAGCAATTGTAAAGTCTCATTTGTATACCTTGAGCAAAAATGCTTCTGAGATTTCCCCATAGAAACCTATGGAATATTTATTTTAGTTAACAAAATATAACAGTAATTCAGCCATATTTTTACCATATCTCTTTAACGAAACATAATATGGGCTTGAAAGTTTACAGGGGTCATGAGAAAAATATGCCCGTTCACGTGGTATCAAAATCTCCACTTTGATTCTGTGAGTGAAAATGATCGGAACACGCACCTTCAAGCATCACCTCTTCATCGATTGACATCTTTGTTTATTAAAAAAATGGCAGTTATAGTATGTGGTGATTCAAAGAATTGTAGCATTTGATAAGTATTTGATAAGCACTAAAAACTACTTCTTTGGGTATTTCACCACATGGGGAGTTCATATGTGGCCACATTACAAAATTGGCGTTTCATTAGATCACACTAATTTATTTTTTTGTCTCAGAGCTGCCACGCGCATTAGTTTAAACATGCGCATTAACATCGCCAAATTGTCGAAATTTGAATTTTTCCTCTAAATATTTTTTTTTTTTTTCATTTCGTCAAATAAACCCCATCGAAGATCACAAATCAAGTCCTGTGGATCGCAAAATACAAAAAAATTCATATACAAGTCAATATCAATGGATGGAAATTGAATGGCGAAAATGGCAATTTTTACTAAAAAAACGCATTCCGCATTAGGTTTTCAACTTTAGGTGAGCTTTGAAACAAACAATTAAATTATAGTGTGGCCTTAGTGGATTTATACCAGAAAATCATGAACTCACGTCAGCGTGGGGGTTATATCCCATATCAGCATACAGATAGTGATGTACATTAATCCAAAATATAAAGTAGCAGCAGTCTTATTGTGCACTTTCGAAGAATATTTAATTGATCTGCACATAATCAGTCAATGGCTTGTCCTAGTTATTACAACACAAAAATCATTACTGATTAATACTGAATTCAAATTCATGGAATGATCATAAACCTCGTAAGTTGATGTCTCTAAATACGGTGGTCGCCAAATGAAGTGCTTGTTCCCAATTTATCGTTTGCAGTAACATAAAATGTGAAGGCTCTTTGTAGACCATAGTCCATTTTTCATTTCCAAAAATTTTGAACAAGCGCCTTTTATTACGATCAAACATAAGTTTTTATGTTCTATTCCTATATTATATTTACAGATAATGTAGCCAAACTTCTTCCAATGCTAGCCAAGGGTATACGTCTCCTAGAAATACCAGGCTGCTCTTTATCTCGTCCAAATGAGTCGCAGCAAAACGCCATCAGGAACGCACTAGACCAACCCTTCTCTATCATCCAAGGACCGCCAGGTAAGGACCTCTTGCAAACAACATTCATATACATTGTAGTATTCCATGTTTGATTAATGGCAAACAAATGTTTTGATTTAAGGTTGGGGTAGACCTTTAAATGGCATAAACCATTTTGTACTCTTCTCTCAAACTAATTGCATAAACTATATAAAGGTATACATTTTTAAAAGCGGATTTTTACCCTGATCATGATGATGATATCAGTATTTGACCAAAAATGTCAATTTTGGCAAAATAAAACCCAAAACATATTTTTTGGCCTAAAAATTTCTGGAAAAAGAGGTCAAAAATGTTTAAAAATCCCACTGCTGTAATCAAAATGGCAATTTTTGGCCTATTTTGGGCAATTTTTCAAAACCTAAGATCAAAATCAAAAATTTGAGAAAACCCTTCCTAGACATTTGTTTCTAAAATTCCAGGAAGCAAAAAAACAAAATCAAAATTTCACGAATGCAAATTTTAGTTAGGCTTTCCAGAAATTTTCGGGCCAAAAAATATGTTTTTTGGTATTTTTTGCGTAAATTGAAATATTTGGTCACAACTGATATCATCATCATGTTCAGGGTAAAAATCCATTTCTAAAAATTTATACTTTTATGTCTTATGCAATTAGTTATACTAAGTCGAAGGTCTACCCCAGCCTTATTACAACCTATTTGTACATTAAAATCCATTTTGATTAAAACCCCATTATAATTAGTCATCTCATTCTAGAGATATGGCAATTACTTTATCTTTCAGAACAATGAAAAGCAAAAGAATTTATAAACAATCAACATCTCTGACATTAAAATCAATCCATTTAATCATGTCGTATATGTATTGCATCAAGTTGCCTCAAAACACTTCAGAAAATGTATTGTTATCTCTCTTGATCAGATGGTGTCTAATTGCACTGCCATTTGAACTTGCCACCCATCTCTGTCTCACACCATGTTGAAGCAACTGCCATGTTTTATTAACGTTTGTGCTGTGAGCAAAGTGATAATCAGTGTAATCAGATTGCCATCAATATGTCGATCCTTGGTTTCTCAACCATACATATACATAAAAGCGGGCAATTTGAATTGTTGTTTGGGATGGGTGGTAGTGCGCATCCATTTCACGCCTATTTGGGTGCATCGTTATGCTTTATCAGTGCATTGTGGGATTAAATTTCAATCAACATTGATTTCCGGTTGGGAAACCCAGGATCGACATATTGGTCCTAAGTTTGAGGTAATGATAATATATGGTGAATAGGATACAAAGCACTAATGATACACTGATTATTACAAGCATTTCACTTCATTTATGTTAGTTTCTGTTTCAAGAGCACATCCTGTCGGTACTTTGATTTAAATATTTACGTTAATTGCAATTTCCCACAACCTAGGTGGGGCAGGCTATGATTTCCCACAACCTAGGTGGGGCAGACTATATATGATAGACAATTCTAGACGGTTTTAACTGCAGGAGGAAGACCGGAATACTTGCAGAGAAAATCTTGCGGAAGAGAGAATAGCTGAAACCCAAATGTACATACTGTGTCGGTACTGGGAATTCATCCCTGACTCTTTGGTGCAATGCATACTAACCCACTTCTGAGCCTATTTGGAATGGTTACGACATTGTATCTCCTCAGGGGGTCATTGTTAGAGGTCTAAAGACTACATGTACTCATTGCCTATACTGTTCATGATACAGATTCTAGAGAGTTATTTAATCACTTTGCATCCAAATTGCTTGCATTTTCAAAACCATATTTTTCCCCTCATTATAAAACAGAATTGGTATAACTTTTCAACTGTAATATACTGTCCCTAATTTGTTGTTTTTTCTGTCATTTTACAGGTACTGGTAAGACAGTGACCGGTGCATATTTGGCATATTTCTTCAACAAGATGAATAAGAAGCTACCACCAATGGGCAAAGGCCAACCCCAAGTCTTGTACTGTGGCCCATCCAATAAGTCTGTAGACGTCATTGCAGGTAGGAATTTCCTCTTACAATAAAGCGGCACACCACAATAGAGCTGCCCATTAACTTACTGTACAAAATGGCCTCCAAGACACACGAGAAAACTCAAGTATAAAGTGAGTGGTTGCCTCTACACTGCTTTTTCTTTAATAATCATGATCCTTTCTAACATAAAATGAAGACAAAAGTACACCATCAAGGCAACATTTTCGAGATAAACGGCGCCAAAGTCTGGGACGATATCGATGCGCCTTGTAAATGGTGAATTGCTAGAATCAAACTTATTTTTTTAATAGCCATAAAATTTTATCAAAGTAGTCAAGACATCCAAAAAAGCAATGGAAAACCTGAATATAGACCTAAATTTATAATTAGGCTAAAATATTCAACAAACTTATATACTTCTTCTACATTTTTTAAAGTTTGCTTTTAGAAGGGCAGTCAGATTTGCCATGTTTTAAATTCTGATCACCAAAAAAGACCCCCTAGGCTAGTCTATTTAGTGTAGTGGACCCATAAGAGGTTGTTTCAAAATAGCTGTTTCTATGTATAGGTCCACATTTACCTAATATTCAACCAGGTTGCCCAATGTAATCTATCTAGATGTTTTGCTGTTTGATGTGAGATCCTCATATCAGACTGTACTGTTAGATCCATTGATTATTGAGTAATGATATGGAATGAAAAGGATGGTGATAGAGATTGTGAATCATTAGTAGATCATTCAGAACAATTAAACAAATTACAAGCAACGCATACAAATCAAAAGTTTTGCAACAAAATCTCATGTGAGCAGAGACTTGAACACCAGACCAGCCCCAAACTGCTTGCACTAGGACATCTAATTTAGTTTCATATGGCCAATTTGGATTCTTACAGACACAAACAGTTTCACATGGATTTAGTGAATCCAATTTGATTTCAGAAGATTACTTTTTTCTAAGCTGTTTGTTACAGATTCAAAGAAACCAAAAACATTGGGACACTGATGATTGCACAAAAATTTCAATGAATCCCTGTAAATTAACAATAAGATAACAGGTTTAAAATATACAAATTACTATAATACTTAGACAATAGGAGTATTAGGATTTCCAAGTCAAAGACATCATTGTGTTCCAGATACAATACATGTATTTATCTATTCAAATATAATAAGCCCATCTTGTTTGCACTAATATTAATAATGTGATTAGGCATATGGTCTACTGCAATTTAACAATACAATAAACAAATAATTTCAGAGCAGTCTATTTTGATTCACTGAATAAGAAAATGGACTCAGTGAAATTGTTAACATTTCATTAAAACTTCTTGCAAAGATGCTTATGGGATTGAATTCATTGAATAGGCTAAGCAACCAAGAGAAACTATTTTGGATTCACTAAGTACATGTGAAATTGTTTGTGGCTATATGAAATCAAAATGGCCAGATGAAACTAAATTCAATGTCCTAGTGTTGGCAAATGCTATTTACTGTGCTATTCAGCCTTACAGATATACTGAAAGTTTAAACAACCATTGTACCAGAGACACGGGGGTCATGGTACAAACACAAACAGGACAAGACAATCCAGGGGCCCATTTCATAAAGATTTGAATCAAGCGTATATTTGATTTCAAAGGTAATTAACATTGTATCAACCTAATTTGCGCCTCATAAATCAAACGTACGCTTGATTCAATCTTTATGAAACGGGCCCCCAGTGCAAAAGAGCAGTGCTGATTGTAATCGCTATCTT
>JXSR01S009678.1:1091-12798 GCA_000969725.1 Ophiothrix spiculata
TGAGTAATGAAAAGTGACTGCCCCTGTATTTCAAAAATGGTGGGAGCTATGTTTTTGGGTGAAATTTCTTTTTCATGTTCTGTGGTCTAGTGGAATAGTGCAGGACTCTGGATCGTGAGGTCGTGAGTTCGAGCCCCGCTACGGCCAATGGGTAATGTCTTTGGGCAAGACATTTAATCTCGATTGCTTCGTCGACCCAAGTGCATTGGGTAGCTGTTAGGGGAATATTACAATCTAAATTCCGATAGGTTGGCGTCTTAAGATTGCTATCTAGTTCAGGTAAAATGATCGTGACGATTTCCTAATAACAGCGTAATAATGTCAAGCGCTATGATACTACGGTGAATAGGGCGCAATAAATGCTGGATATTATTATTTGTTTTAATTATTAGTCAGACTGGTTAAAGTTTACCATAATGTTGCTGTTTTTGTGAAATTTGAGAGCTGATTTTTAGTGTCAACAGGGAGTTGGAGAAAATGAAATTTTGAGCATGTCCTATCTTTGAGGCGACCTAGCAAAAAATTAACATGGCTATAGTCAATCTGAGAGTCGTTTTTCATCGTTCGCGGGTTTTTTCTTTTCGACATTTGTTGTTAGGGCCTTCTGCGTACTGATGCACTTATTTACGCACGTATCTGCAGAGGGTGATTTGTTAATCGCGCATTAAAGGGGCATTGGAAAAGTTCAGCATCATCCCCAAACTTTTCCCCCAAAAAAGAGATTTTTGCATTATTTGAAGTATTAGCGGTAATAATAACAGCATACAAAGTTTCATTGTCAAATTCAAACACTATACCAAAATATTTAGATATTCTCTTATTTTTAATTATCGTTGAACGATAAATACTGCCCTCTATAGTTGAAATTCTAGAATTGGCCTTATCAGGAGATCTAATGAAAATTCCAAATTTCTTTTGATTTTTCTGCAATCTATGATGTGGAAGGAGTGTTTTATAAACAAATCTTTGGCTCTTTCTCATTGTATAGCATCAGTAAATACGTTTAGAGAATAGCCTCATACCCTAAATCAAGAAATTAAATAAAATTCAAATTTTGATCAAAATTGTCACGATATCTGGTAATTGACTCTTATTTTCTAACTTAGGAAGTGTAAATCATCCACAAACAAAATTTCAAAATATTGTCCAATGCCCCTTTAAGAGTGGCGTACATGACCCGATTTGAAAGGAAAAACAACTTTGAGAGATAGTTTACCATATGTATTTGTTCACCTTGTGAGCTCATCCAGATCATAATCTGAAAATAAATGCAAGAGTTGAAACAAACCAGTCGCTTTATAGCCAAGATATCAGTCATGACCTGGAGGCTGTTTTTTATAGCGACCTATTTAGTGGTGTGCATCCTGCAGTGATGCAGCCAGCTTTTAAATTTGTGGCAAAACTAAAACTTGTGTTAGCTCAATGTCAGTACACATGGACAAACACTAAAACAATTGTGGTGAATTCAAATAAATTAACAAGGTTTTTGTTCTGTTTAGAATTTGTTTGCAATTCCTTGTAGATATGGGACTGCTTTTGGTAGGAAGGTCACAGTGAACTCTTGGACCTCATAGCAGAGGTCAAATTCTTATGATCACTTAACATTCTGAATCGTCCTTCAACTTCACTTATTCTTATCTGAGGCCTTTCTTTTTTCTTTCTGGGGACATGTACACCCAAGTATGGAAATGATGAACATGTCCAGGGGGGTGGCTTTGGGGGCTCAAGCCCCCTGCAGAGTTGCAAAAATCATGTAGAATCAGCCTAATTTTGACACTAAGCCCCCATACAAATCACCGAGCCCCCCCTTAAGCCCCCTGCAAGGAAAATCCTGGACACGCCAATGATGTCACTTGTGCCACAGCAAGATTGAAAATATGTAAATTTCAGAGCAAGATTTTGTTTAAAAAAAGAGAATCACCTAACCCTAACGCCACCGAACCTCACAAAATCCCATTCCACAAAATCAAGAAAATCGCTTAAGTCCAGATACGTCATAGACCGGAGTCAGCTATGATCACGGAATCGCTGCCATGGCAGCGCCTGCTCAGTGGCTTGACATAGTGATAATCGGACTGGGAAGCGAGAGGTCCCGGGTTCGAATCCAGGTGAAAACCCGTGATTTTTGACCTTAAAATTTCCGAGGAGATTTTTTTAAAAGAGTTTTTAAAAGAAGAGGTGCTTAAAAGTGTTAGGGTTAATAAAGCCTATATATGTGCCTAAACTAACCCTAACGCCACCGAACCTCACAAAATCAAGAAAATCGCCTAAGTCCAAATACGTCATAGAACGGAGTCAGCTATGATCACAGAATCGCTGCCATGGCAGCGCCTGCTCAGTGATAATCGGACTGGGAAGCGAGAGGTCCCGGGTTCGAATCCAGGTGAAAACCCATGATTTTTGACCTTAAAATTTCCGAGGAGATAGTTTTCAAACAAAGAGGTGCTTAAAAGTGTTAGGGTTAATGCTGTTAAAAATATGATTCTATTAGGCTAATGAAACTCGATTCCGAGTTTCCCGTCACATTTTTTTCAGCCCATAATGAGGCAACTTTTTCATTATTCATTATTTCAAAATGTCATTACTTCAACCTTTTTGTCAGCAAATTCCAATGTTGTTCATTCAACCTTTTCGTTTCAAATTTATTTTTTACCTGCATATTATTCAACAACATCCTATGGCCAAACAAACATCATTTTTGTGTTTCTTAGCTCAAGAGCTTTTCAAAAAATTATACTTTTGCTATCATACCTGCTACAGTTTTTTAGATGTGCAAGGATTTTCGTGACACGCACAAATCGTGCAATTTTTTGTTAATTTTTGTTAAAATCATACTCTTGCAATTTAAACTAGTAACCATGGTAACAGCCAGGCTTGGGTTCAACTAGTTATCAAATTAGAATTATAGGCCTACAATGTAGATGTTTCAAACAATCACAATTGCAATGCAGTATACACTGCGTAAACATTCACCAAACAAATGCAACTGGAAAATCAAAATTTTCAATTTATGATTTAAAAATACATGTATTTGTTTGATCACACACAATTGAGTCATTCCATTATCTAATATTGTTTATTATCTTCCAAAAGATGTAAAACATATAAAAATTAAGGGCTACATCCAATTAAAGCATTTAGTTAAGTGTTACTTGGATTTTATCATATATCAATATTTTTTACATAACGGCTCCTCCATAACGGCTCCTCGGCTCCCCAAAACAAATTTCATGCATAAATCATTATAAAGAAAGAATAGAACATGCTATCAAAAAACTTTTGGCACCACTTTATAGCACTCATCAAAAGCTTTAATTTGATGGGTGATTTGTCTATGTAGGTGGTTCCATTCACTGACAAAATTTAAAAATAGTGTGCTAAATCTCGCACAATTAGACCGGCTCCCCAAATTTGGCTCCTCAGTTCAAAACGCACGACCATATATATAGGTCCTACTGAGACCAAACCTTTATATTAAAGACAAAAAGCTACAGTACCAAGACAGACCTTGCGAAAAAGAAAGAAAAAAAAAAGAAAAGAAACAAAGCCTGGAGAAGCCACCAAGACCCAAAGATGCCGTAACAAAAATAATGAAGTAGCTTTACGATCAGGAACCAAAACTAAGGCAAAGACCTTGGAAAAAAAACCCAAGAACCTACTAAGATACAAAGCTATGACCCCAAAACAAAAATAAATGTATGTAAAAAAGGCATCGACCTACTGAAGATCCCAATAGATCTTGCAACAAAGATAAATATATAAGAACCTACCAATACCTAAACCTGGGACCCCGCAACAAGATATTTTCAAAAAAGCAAGAACCTATTAAGACCCAAAACTAGGAGGCTGCAACAAAAATAATAATTAAAAATAATAAACCAAGAACATACTGTATCCACTAGGATCCAAAACTAAGATTAAAACTTGTAAGAACCTGCTCAAGACCTTAACCTAAGAACAAGACCTTGCAACGAAGAGAATCTACCAAGACTCAAAACTATGACCCTGCAACAAGAAATACAAAAGCAAGAACCTACATGTATACCAGTACCCCCCAAGTCTGAGAAAATGAACAAAACAAACAAAAATAATGATCAAGAACCTATGATTTAAAACAAAGTTTAGACCTTGAAACAACAAGAATTGAAATGAAAAAGTGAAATCCTATCTACCAAGACCCAAAAACTATGATTAAGACCCTTCAACTAAAAAGAAAAACATACCTCAAAAAACAAACGTCTCTGTTTAAACATTTAATTCTGTTACACTCTGGTTACAATTTTAATGCTGATATACCAAAAATACACCACAGAATTTCAATACTATGAACATTATTACTATTTTATTTATTGCCTACACTTGTTAGCACTGCATTAGTGCTGCAATTTTCGTTTATGAGTGATACAATGTGTCAGGCATTTGTTTAGACTGATTTTGCCGACTTTTGGAAATCGTTTTTTCAAAATAATGAATTATTTTCAGACTTTGGTCGGCAAACGCGGCCCAAATTTCAGAACGCGGGCGGGGGACGGGAAACTCAGAATTGAGTCTCATTAGCCTTATGGTCTAAATTGACTAAAAATGGATTGATGAGCACTTTGAAAAGCCTGCAAATCCCCAAGACATGTGGTCATTTTATGCTAAACTTGTGAAAAAAGGTATTGAGTGTAAAGAAAGGAGATCATTGGAGTGAGAGTTGCATTAGATTCAAACAAGCTACAGAGTTTAACCAGGGAGCAATCAGCACTTTTTAAAAAAATCTTCATGCTATTTTTAGTTAAACCATCTAAATTGGTAGGTCTCGAGGAGTAATTTAAGCACTGAGAGGGTGACCCCCCAGAAAATTTCACACGGGACTCCCCCTCAGGGGGGTCCAATCTGAACTTTATCGAAAGTATGTCAACATGGGTATCAAATGAAAGGAAATCACCCCGAAAACTCGAAAATATCACAATTAAAATCCCCAGAGACAAAGCGTATACATGCGATTTATTTCAGAAAATGTAAGTTTGAGCAACATTTTTTTCTGTTATAGGTAAAAGGGGGACTTTGCGACAGAACACTTTTCAAGATACAGGTGAAAATAGGCAGCAAAAAATAAGGAAAATAATAAGAATTTCCAGCAGATTTTCTGTTGTAAGCCTAAATAATTTTAAAATTCTCCGATAGAAATGCAAATTCTCCTTATAATAAAGGGAGGAGTGGCTGAATTGTTTGTTAACCATCAGACAAAATCATACAAGCTGGACGGTCACATATATTTTTTTCTCACTATTCTCAACACTAATGACTTACATGTAGGCCATTATTTTATTAGCATGATGATATGTGATCAAACAAAACATGTATGTGTGAACTGGTCAGGTATCTATCATGTATTCCAACACTTAGAGAAGATATTGTGTGTATCCCATCATGCATTGCTCCCTATTTGATTTTTTTTTACAAGAAGCCATCTGAGTAGTTAGTGATGAAACATGCCCAAAATGCAAGATTACAAGATTATGTTTGATTGATGGATATTTCATCACTAACTACCAGCATAAGCCCTTAGAAAGCAATGCATGATGGGATACAGATAATATCTTCTCTTCCTTGACTTAGTTGAAACAGAGACGTGACCAAGCAAGGACATTGCTGTGGCCTAGCATTAGCAAGTAGAGTGCTCACTTATTTTGCCAGCCCAAACCATGGTCATCCTTGGGATCAGTTTGCTAATGTGTTGATAATGATGACTGACTGGCCTTTCTTTTCATACTTTTGCACATTTTGGTAGTATTATCACAAAATATCTATTTTGTAAAGAAGATTTTGGATCTGACAGACATGTGAGTTTTTAATTGTACAAATATTTGTTTTTAACTTTAATACAATCTGCTTTCCATTGTCAGCAAGGTTTTAGCTAGAGACCCGTCTGCCCGTCTTTTGGACGGGCAGTTTTAAAGTTGGACGGGTAAAAATTTGCAAAGCATACTTTTTCCCGGGACTTTTTCAATGTGTGTATTCAGAGCTTCTCTCAAGATTCCAGACCATTTCCATAACAAAAATGTAATATATTGTTGATATTATTTACATTTACAAGCAAGACATGTATATCTTATAATTAAAGCAAAAACAACATTCTTGGACTGAGTTTATTTCAGTTTCATTCTAGTTTACGCGATCTTCTTGTCTTAGTACAAGAACAAAACTGGATCATATTAATAAAACATAATGGATAATATCATCATAATTTTAGGACATTTATTTGACCGACTATTGTCTTGGTAAGTCCGAAAATATGTATCAACGCGCCGATAAATGCTTGTCACATGCTTGTGTAAAAGTTGCAAAATTCGGCAGTCGCACACGAATTAACAAACACTTCGCATGACTTCGAAATTTGTGTTTAATTTTGTCACATTTTGGTGTTTAGACATAAAATCATGAATATTAAAAAATAGCTCTGGTGATCCCCAAAATCGCCCCCATGAAATGATTGACTGGGGCAATTAAAATAGCCCCGGTAAAAAAAAAGTTTCTGAGTGCCGATTATCGTTTTTTCCAAATTCAAATTTTGGACGGGCAACTTTCAAATCCTGGCTAAAACGTTGATTGTCAGTCTCTACACATGCTCAATGACTAATTTTGCAATTTGATTCTATCTATGAAAATCAGAATTACAGAGATGCCACTTTTCAGGATTTTTCCTGATTTCAGGCTTTTTAAAACTCCAAATTTACTGTTTTCATTTATTTTCAGCCATTTTGCCAAAATTTACTCCCATTTTCAGGATTTTTTGAAAGTTTCAGGTTTTAGTGATCAATACATCGTGGCATCTCTTGAATTTTATAACAAAATATTGTCCATCCCCTGTTTGCTGCCAAACCAATATAAATCATACTATTATTCACAGGATGTATCATGTATTATAGGCCTATATGTTTGTTTGTATGTATATCAGTTTATAACTCCTGAACCCTGATCTGATCTGGACCAAACTTGGTCTAAAGGGAGGGAGTTTGATCAAGGTCATCCAAGGTTAAAGGTCATCTAGAGGTCAAATCTTAAAATTTTCCATTGAGTTGGCCTTAGCCCAGGTCATTTCATGACCTTAACTCAAGAACCATTTATTCAACCTGGTCTAAACTTGGACCATGAATAGCAATTGGCCTATAAGTATTTTAAGGGGATCAGATCAAGGTCACTCAAGAACAATTTCTTGAAATTGATCGAAAAGTTGATCTGAGGTCACTCCAGGTGAGGGCCATAACTTTAGAACCCCTGATCCAACTTGAGACAAACTTGAACTATGAATAGCAATGGACCCCAGGGTTGAGTATTTTAAAAGGAATCTGTCAACTAGTTGGACCCATACATTGCACGGGTACCATTCGCATCAAACAAGCTGTAAATGTTGTCTAACCACTGGCGTGCCCAGGATTTTTCCTTGGGGTGCTAAAGGTGATTTGCCGATTTTAGACGGGCTGAGTGGTAAAAATCATTTAAAAAAAGCTGATTTTACATGATTTTTACAATCTTGCAGGGGGTTTTAGCCCCCCAAAGCACCCCGGACACGCAAATGACACCAGTAGGGCAAAATGAAGTTTGCAGCATTTGCCATTTTTTTAATTCACTGACACGGCCAGGATTTTTCCTTGCGGGTTGCTAACGTCGATTATGAGGGTGGCTGAGTGGTAAACACCATTAAAAAAGACTGAATTTACATGATTTTTACAATCTTGCAGGAGGCTTCAGCCCCTTAATCCAACCCCTCGGCACGACAATGACACCAGTAGCGCAAAATGAAGTTTGCAGTGTTTACACTTTTTTGATATTTACAATGATATGTGTATAGAAGAAAACTGATGTATAAGCTAGGGCGTATTATTGATCCTCCATTTTCTTGAATCATGTGACTTTTTAGTAGCCTTTGAAAGTCATCTGAAATGAAATGCAATCTTTGTGCAGAAATGTCAGGTAAAAAGACAAAGGTTGTTTTTTGAGTCAAATGCAGGCGATAAATGTCAAGAATTTGTCCGTGTTTAGGCCAAAAAAGATAAAAGATTTGGTTTCCTGTACTACTGAGTGATAAATATTCCAAATTTAATGTAATTGCACAATATTGCTGTTTCTGCAATTTGGCAGAAATTTTTGCCTCGTTGGCGGACCCAACGAGGCCTATTTGAATCTGGATTTTCGGAAACTTCGTAATAGACTAAGAGGTAAAAATGGAAAGAGATTTGAGTTAAGACTATAAAAGGTGAATATTATTTTAGTTATATTTTGTGTGGAGTAAATGATAAAAAATTACAAAATATAGTGTTATTTATTTGTCAGAACTTAAATTTACAAAATACATTCGACTGTGTATAAGGCTAATTGCAAACAAAGACAATATTCCCACGTGTAGCACACACTGACCTATACATGTGGACAGGAAAAGCTCAACTTTTTTGTAGACCGCCGTACCGCCATGTTGTGAGTACACAACCTTTTAAAGGGACTGGCCTAGATTCTTCCCACTAATTTTTTACCTGCATATTTTTAAACTTGAATCGATAGAACATGTTTATAATAATATAACCTACAAGTGGTTTTCCATGATTTCGAGGAACATTGGAGAAAATAGCAATTCTTCTACTTTAATTTTTGTCGCCGGAGACAAAAAGTGGTGTGAAAACAGTGTTTCTAGTTTGAAAACTGATAAAAATCTCGTTTCTACACTTGTGATTACCAAACAAATTATTTTTGATGAAATTGTTTCCCTTTTGATATGTTTTAAATTATCTCCAGGAGCTTTGTTTGATCTTTTATCTGGTAAATCTATCTGAGGTACAAAAGTTAGGATTTAGGAAACACTGTACACCATATATATGCTTAATGGGTGATTTCTTCTGAACCCAAAACACATCAAATTGTGGATTTTTGTGACCAATTCACAAGGATTTCATAAGTAGCGTTTTCATGCGTGTTTCTAGCGTTTTCACCCCTCTCCCCCTCCTCGGATTCGGGTCTTGCTGCCAAGTTGTTATCCTGCCGCCAACGAGGCATGTTTTTTAGAAGACCTTGTTTTACATGTTTAGTTGTTACGGTTGTCAAAAAGATAAATAAAATGACCCAACTGAAATAACTTTCTTAAGTAGTAATTAGTCAAGTTAGTCAAGCTGCTTCTAAAGTTTGAGTTTGCATTTGTGATGTAGGATTATGGCTGTGTAATAAGATGTGTATAAATATATGTGTGCAATGCACATCTTTTTCGATAGTATTAGTATATAATCGGTGCGATTGTACATTGAGGGTCCCACCGCAGGTGCTCAAGTTTGCTTGGCTGTTGTAGGATTTTGGCTGTGTATTAATTTGTGTACGTATATTGGATAGTATGGCTGCAGTAGCAACCTACTTATATTAGTATCAGTGCGATTGCACATTGAGGGTCCCACCGTAGGTGCTCAAGTTTGCTTGGCTGATGTAGGATTTTGGCTGTGTAATAATATGTGTATTTTTATGTGCAATGCACATATTGGATAGTATGACTGCAGTAGCAACCTACTTATATTATAATCAGTGCGATTGCACATTGAGGGTCCCACCGCAGGACGCAGGTGCTCAAACTTGCATGGCTGATGTAGGATTTTGGCTGTGTAATTATTTTTGAATTTATATGTGCAATGCACATATTGTATAGTATGACTGTAGTAGCAATCTACTTGTATTAGTATATTAATCGGTGCGATTGTACATTGAGGGTCTCACCGCAAGTACTTGAGTTTGCAATTGCTGATGTAGGATTTTGGCTGTGTAATAATGTGTATTTATATGTACAATGCACATATTGGATAGTATGACTGTAGTAGCAACCTACTTATATTAGTATATAATCAGTTCGATTGTACATTGAGGGTCCCACCGCAGGTGCTCAAATTTGGTTGGCTGATGCAGGATTTTGGCTGTGTAATAAGATGTGTATTTATGTATGTGTGCAATGCACATCTTTTCGATAGTATGGACTGCAGAAGCATCCTACTTGTATTAAAATATATTCAGTGCAACTGTATATCGAGGGATTGCCGCTGTGAAGCTTAACCCGATTTTTGATCATCTGATAGCGATGGTGATATGGATAGGATTGGCTTTTGAAAAGTGTTACCAAAATTTGTTAGTTGTGGCGAGGATTGTGACATTGCCATGATAAAGCTTAGCTAAATTTGTGAGTACGGTGGTGGTATGGATTGTGGGATTGCGCTTAACCAAATTGAGGATAGCGATGTTGCTAAGGATTGTGGGATTTGTGTGGTAAGACTTTTACATTTAATGATAGAATATACTCTATAAACCTTGAAGTATGCAACAAGAAATCAGACTCTGTTACAAGATCCCTAGCATATCCCTTGTATTCGTCAACATTGTGAACTGGTGGTTTTGTATTGTGTAAGAGACTAGTAATGATTGATAAGGATTGATTAAGGCTGAATCACTGCGCATTAATATATTTTTACATGATACATAATTTTGGTATTATTTTTGGCCAATTTTGTTGCTAACACATGGACAAACATTGTAACTAAATTTATTTGAATATTCACAGCAAGATTTGGGACCTTATTATGATTCGAGAAATATGGACTAATTTACTTCTCCGTATGGTCATATTTGTTTTTTATGCGTTAATCGGCCGCTTGTTGCATACTTCAAGGTTTAGAAGGTATAGATGAGGAATGCGGGATTGCTTGACCACAAGCAACATTCAGGATAGCATTGATGCAAAGAATTGTGGGATTGCTTTGGTAAAGCTTATTAACATGGAAACGATGGTGCTATGAATTGTGGGATTTCCATGACAAAGCTTAAAGAAAGGAAGCTGAGACAGAGTTCTTTTTTTTTGGCCTTAACAGTAATAAACTTGAGATTTTCTCTTTAAAATTGCTTTAAATTCAATATCATGTCAATCCTCAAATGTTAATAAAATATAAACACCCAAAAAGCCAGGGGGGGTGTAACTGATATTGATGTCCGGGTAACCACCCGAGTTCCGCAAATTGACCCTATGTGAGACCAAAAATTGGCAAAAATGGGTGAAATGATACCTATCTGAGACCATAAATCTACCACATCTTTTCAAATGAATACCCTATCTGAGACCGTACATAAATGTGATGAAATAAATATTATAAGAAACGTAAGTAAAATGTAACTGTATGGCATTTTAACACTTTTAAGAAGTGTTTCTAGGTATTTAAAGCACTTTTATTGGCAATTTAAGGTACTGTTGTCATTAATTCAACCATTCTTTCTTGTTTGATACCCTATCAGAGCCAAATTTGATACCCTATGTGAGACTTGTAGAGTAACAGGGTGATTTTGATACCCTATATTTCAGGTCTCGAGACCTGTCCAGGTCTCACCTTTTTGGTAACGCGGGTGGTTACCCGGTCAGAATACCCAGTTTATTTCATCAGTGAAAAAAATTGTGATGTGCGTGCTATATCCAAAGGGACTCAACTGTGCCCACATAGCAAATAGCATATAGTGAATGCCATATACCGTACAAATGTGGTTGAGGCCTTACAAGTTCTAAATACTGTAAAGCAAGAAATATTTGTGGAAAGAAAATTTTGCGAATTTCAGAATATGGGATTTTTGGCGGCATTTTAATTTCACTAATTGCATCAGCATGCCATTGAAGTCATTGTACATTATTAATATTATTAGCGGCAAATTAATTTTG
>JXSR01S009680.1:0-11573 GCA_000969725.1 Ophiothrix spiculata
AAACACGTAAATATCAAAAAAATTACAACAAATGTGTACAAAATAAAAAATAAAAATAAAAATGCCAGTCGTAGAATTTCGAAATTTACGACCGGGCGGGTGAGGGCAACACATCAATTTTTTTTTTTTACGCCTAATGGACCTTTTTTGATTTTTACCATAAATCATAAAATGGATCGGCATTCACCTACAACAATTAAAGCCACACATACTTTTGTGAACAACCTACAGCAGAAATACGGTCTGCCTTTTAGGGGAACCGGCAGAAATACCTTCACACATGAACACAACAGGTATATCTTTATGCCAACACGATGTTACCTGCAGGCTTTCATATGATCAAATGCTTTTTACAAATGGAAGCCATGCAACATGGCCTCTAGTAAGTATTCTGGCTTGACACCTTTGGAGTCTTTGTGATGGCATCTTGGCCGACAACACCTTGACCATCAAACAAGACACAAAGACAGTACTTTACACCATATTTACACTTGAAAACGGAATTGTAGTTGTTGAATCAGCCATAAATGGTAATAACAAAATTATATAGAAAATGAAACTATTTTAATGTTTGTTAACAGTTCATAAACAATTTAATTGGTTATATCAGTTCACTAATTTGTGAGAAAATACCAAATATTTGAGAGTGAAAATTAATAACATTGATTGCATAGTTTTACACCTAGCCACAATGTGTCAAAATTGTATATGTCTTTTTAAGCATCATATTTCTGTCATAAATATAAATTCAATTTGACTTGTACTACGGTGAGGATAAATATTCAGAACTGCATTTAACCTCATTTTGTACAAAATATTTAGTTTTCAATTTTATTTAATTCATTTACGACCTTCTTGTATCTTTATGTCAAAGTGAGAAATCTACTAATGCATAGCCAGCAAAGTTGCCTTTTGTGCCCATTATATCCATATCGCCCGGGTCTATACTTGTGTAATATGGTCTCGCTCCAATATTATTCTTGTAACACAGTCATTATGTGATCTGAAAAGGTGACGTATACTGTCACAATATATCGTGCTAGGCAGATTTCGATTTTCAGCTTCTTGTTCACAATTTAAGACATTCTTTTTTTGACACGTATTTTGCTCTCGCCTCAAGTATGTAATACTGCCATGGATTTTAACGATTTGTGCATTTATTTTGCTTGTATTCACCACTAGGGCTGTTCTTGCTTACAAAACAAATAAGGCATTTCAACCTATGCACTGCAAATGACAGTTTCACCATTTTACTTCAAATGTTAGCGATGACCTTTAAACTTTAATTTATGAAAACAGTCTGGTCAAGCTCTATGCTGAGAGTTATTTCAAATTTTAAATTCAAATTCCTGTAAACATCAGGCAATTAACAACTTCTCACATTTCTGTCAAATTTCAGACACATTTGACACCATAAATCTCTAATTTTATTCCACCAATAAAAGTACAGTAAGTTAATAAATAGGTCCAATTTTGATTTACAATAAACCATAAATTAAAACAATAGATGAACTTCCTTTCCATCCAATTGATAACCACCAGCCAGACCTTGCTTGGGGCATCTTTAGTCTGCAGTTATTGGATATACTCATTACCATAATGGCCAACCTTATCCATTGTTTTCCGTAAAAAGAACAGGTATTGTTTCAAACAATTCTACAAACCATGAGCATTGAGTTACCTCCTACTACATAATGATTGAAACAAATTTACCACTTGACCAAACTTGAAAGTCTGAAAATCTTACCACAATTTTGTTAAAACCTGAAAACACCACAAACTCCTGACTGAATCAAGTGTACTTTTTGTAGCCATGCAAAATTTCTGCACAATGATGCCCAAATATGATAAAAATGGAGAAATCAAACTAACTTATCCAATTTGCAAGTATTATATGAGATGTTGAAGATGCAAAAATCTGAAAAAACCCAAGGTTGCATATTGACTAAATAAAATGAACTATCAGCAAGGTCAGACTTTTGCCTACAAATTTACCACCTACCCATACTTTTTAACCACTTGACCGCAATTCCTACAGCTAAATCGCAATTCCTACAGCTAAATCGGCAGGCTTTGTTGGGGTTGTCCATACCATAGTCGGCACCTACAGGCTAAAGTTCACGGGTCATCAGTGATGGGTGCATCAAAGTTAAGGGATGTCTGTATTTCAAGGTGTGGTTGTGAGATACACTTTAAATCAGTTGTTATAGAATGTTAAGATTTTCGTGTTTAAGTTGTAAGATCATGGTTTGGTTGGTGTAGCTTAATTCTTGCAAGCGAAACATCAATTTTAGGCAAAGCATAAATTGAGCTAAACTTGGTGTGAAAAATGAGTATACATCTGCTTTAAAATGTCCTGAGGATAACAATATTGAAATATAAGCCCTATTCATTATTGGTAGCCTTTCATACTCATAAAAAAACAGAGGTTTAAATTACTTACCTATAGATATGATTATTCAGATGTGATTGGGTACAAAGCAACAAATCAGCACATGCAAAGAAAACAGAAAAAGAGAATACATGGTTAGAATTGTAAAAGAAATGTAAATTAACCCTTTTCACAATGCCGATGATACAGACAACGATGTGGACATCCACTACTATGCCATACAAGCCAGGGTGATAAAGAGAGAATCAATTTTACAGATTTCAATTCAATATCTGTTCCCTGGATCTGTTCAAGGAATCAGTTTAATACTACAAATAATTCCCCAAATCAATTGAACTTTGAAGTCAAAAAGGTCCCCTTAATTAGCAAATCTGCCTTATCATTATCTTTAAAACCACAGCTAACGAAGCATATTATCATCTGCATCATTCACAAACTGTACCTGATAATGCACTTTTTTGTCCCACTCCTGACAATTGCCTTGCTCTGTGTTTAGACTATTAGGTCAAGGAGTTCACTAACAAACAAACAGGCACTTGTCATCTACACAGCATATGATCACAGTGTCAGGACAATCAAGTCTGGATTCTTTCTTCATCAAGTCTACTTTCTACCTTTCAAAGATCTATTTTGAAACAATGTTTCTCCAAAATCTGATGGAAATAGGCATTTTTTGATAAAAGTACAATTTTCATAATGAAATGAACCAATGCACTATAATAGATAATAAATATCTATCATACTTTTATACTGACAAAAAGTTTCCCCTATGAGGAGTGGTTTTCCTTCGGGTTCCCTATGGCACTGATAAATTACAACATGTGGCCAATTTGATGCACTTCACTGTACATTTCCCTTATATTTTCCCCTCTGAATCACAGAATTCCCAGCATGGAGATTCCTGAATTAGTCTTTTTTTAGGTCAGGTGTAGAAATTAGACAAAACCAGGATTTCTACTTATTTTAATATCATTTTAATAATCCGTATGATTTTGATAATCATTCTAGATAAATTGTCATGATTTTTGTCCACAAAAACAAAACAAAAAATATCTGCAGCAAGATTCAGAATTCATGTACTGTGAACTTCCAAGTATTTTTGAATATGAAGTGAAACTTTACCAAAACGTAGTAATCATAACAAAAAATAGGGCCTTATGTCAAAACTGGTAAGTTCATACAGCAAAAAACTCACTACTTGTCAGGAAAGAACATACCAAGCACTCTAGTGACAAACAAAGGTTAGCGCTGTGAGTGCTGACATTCAAAGTGTACTTTTGAAAATAATACATTGGTAAATGCCAATTATGTTCAAAACATTGAAATGAAATCAGCTTCTGATGCCAGTTTGTGCTCTGCATCCAGACGTGGTCATCATCCTGGGGGAAGGGGTCGGACGACATTAGTCCATATTGGGTAACTTGTTTAAGGCCATGTTTCTAGCTTTTGAAAGTGACAATGAACATGTGATTAAATATTTAAAACATATTGATGATTTGGATGCTGTTCAGATAAAGTATATTGAAATTCAAGTTATTCAAGTTAAATTCAAATTTAGGATATTCAAAAGATAGTCTTTATCAAAATGTTTACTATATACTATATACTGAATTAAATTGTCAAAAGAAGTTGCATAATTCAGAGGAAGTGACAATAGACCATTTTCGTATGTTCAATAATTCATCTTGAAAGTACGCAAATTGCGTGAGCAACAATATTATAAGTTTATTGCGCAGAACTTCAAATATGGTCGACTGCGCAATTTGTGGTACTTTCAAGATGGGACATACGAACTTAGTCTATTCTCCGATTGAGATGTAAGCCAGAAGCCTGACATTTCCAACTTGCATATTAGTTCTTTTCAACCCTATTGTAGGTAATTCGATTCAATTTATCAGACATTTGGACGTATACTGGTCTCCCCTCCCTACCAGATACAAATTCACAAGTTCACTTATGATTTAAGAAGACAGGATAATCCATAGAGCACAGCAATAACAGCTGTGCGCAGTGAAATACATCACAACAAATGCACAATAATATTGCCTATAATCTCTGGTATCTAATGAGATGCCTCTCAAACAAATGTGATGTGATAATCCACCACATGGCAAACCCTACATGTTGCTTACTTCAGAGACCTCATCCAATTCAAATCACATTATTAAGACATATCAAAACAAGTCACATGTAGGCTGTGATTGGTTTCCTGCATCACAAATGGCAAACCCTTCATCTAAGTCTAACGCCATCTTCTCCTGATCTAACAAATTGCTTGCCTCCTCATCTGCAGCAATGCTCTTCCACAATGGGCCATAAATCATCTTGGCATATCTGATTTCCTCATCAGTATATGATCAGTGAGATAATGAATCACCTCGGTTGCTATTGGTAATGGAATTAACCCACAATGTCCATGGTGAAAATACCATCCAATACTGCCCATGATGTTGAACATTTAAAAATGTGGACACAAAAAGGACAGTTTCAAAAATTTTCTGAGAAGATAATCATTTCCCATGAATATCTTCAATTTCTAATACTTTTCCTTATTCATGAAGTTAGAATTTCTTCAAAAAAATATCAAATATGAAAAAGGAGTATCCTGGTAATGAAATGATAAAATAAACATTTATCTCTGAGATTGCATTTTGTGGCTATCTAAAATTTGATAGATTTTTTTTTGAAATCAGCTAACTTTTTAAACTTTCATTATGTCAATTATCTCATACATTGTCCATTGCTTTTGAAGCTAAACACACCCCAACATCCACTAAAAGGTAATACCAATGTACAGCAATTCCATCAGATTTATACCATAAACAAATCTTTTCCAGAAGACTTTATAGGCTTTAGCATATTTGATTTGTAGTAACATAGTAATATTATCGCAAATACTGTCAAATATTATTGATAAATATTGTAAGCTTCTATTTTTCATGATTAATTTAAAAAACATTTAATAATTGCACTCTATAGATCAGTACTACAATGTGTGCTATCTGTTGCTATCATCTATACAATGAAGCGATGACGTCAATCGTGCCTGATGACCCGACGGCTGGTTATATCAAGTGATGGCTTGGCCTCTGTGAATGATCTAGGCCTAATAGTCATCATCAATCTTCTGTCCAATTCTATATTGACAGTTAAGTAGAGTGAACTACATCTATGAAAGCAAGCCACAAACACATCCAGCTACTTTGCAACCATTATTACTCGGCAATTTAGTATGGCCATTCAATTTGATGAAGTATATTGCAAAGTTGTATGATACCAACTGTCTCAACTAAAAATGGTATCGACATCATTTTCAGACATTCATGTCTTAAGCTGGTTTCAGACTAGGACCATACGACAGGCAAAAAATTTAAAGTGCGCAAACTCGACCTTGTTGCATCAGAAAATGTTTGCGGCAAGCACGACAAGCCGATATATCGATTACCCTGTCCTGATGGTCGCAATGACACAATATTTTGAGTTGGAATAAATTCAACTTTTCTTGTGACAGACCATTGCGGCAATATGCAAATGTGTTGTGCTACAGTACGACAAATCAAAATTGCAAAAGTTTGGTCGTGTGCCGCAACGTCGTGTGTTGAAACCACCTTAAAAGTGATAACATTTATTCTATTGATCATTTGAAGGCTTTCAATTTCCTGAGGTTTTACATAACAATAATATTTAATACTGGAGGCTTAACTTTCTTAAATACAGTTCAAAATGTTTATCTTTCTACAAATCTTCTTTATCTTCCTAAAAAATATTCATCCAATAAGCTTTCCTGGTCCCATTGCTGCTATTTTGACATCTTCACTTTAGGCTGGTCTGTCACTTTTCTGATTCATCTCATTGACATTGTCGCTGGTTCTTCATGGATAAATTGTCAAGCTTGCAAGGGACAGCAGTTTTAATATTGTTCATCATTCAAAGCAGAAGTGCCTACCCATTCCCCTATTTATGCTGCCCTTGTTCACAAATTCAATTATTTTAGTGCACATAAGTTCAATAAGTTTCAAAACAGTAAGCAGAAAACCAATAGGCCACCAATTATCAAAATGTTCTTACTCAAAAGAAACTATACTGCCTGCACAGGCACAATGTGCAGACAAATGAGGCCTAGAATGACCTACAATATGACCTTGAATCTCAAATTGTCATCGGTTGATGTTTAATACAATTATTACTAATGAGAACATGAGACTTTCAAATGGTTGTTCTCAATATGTGTTTTGCCATAGGTATAGTCCAATAAAAGTTACCCAAATTGCTAAAGAAAGTTCCAATCAACTCATAACTTTCATCCTATCAAAACTTGCTCCATTAGGATACAAAATTACATGTTTTGCAACGCTGTAAATAATATTTCTAAGAAAATTACTTTTACTTTTTACTCGAATGATTCCAAAAGACTCTGCTACTGAAAATGTTATATCATCACTATTACTGTTTTTTCTGACCTGAACTGTTTATTTGCAAACAAATATAAATTCCTTTCATATATTTATTGAAAATGTTATTGGAACTTCATTTTATTTCCACTAAGGTGTTAACAATACAAATCAATTTTTCATAAAGCGACTTGCAAATGGCTCTTCTGTCTTCCTTTTACTTTATTTACCAGCGCAAACAATCGGCATCATAAAACACTTTGCTTCTTATTGAAAAACAAGTAATAAAATGCATGGACAACTGTTAAATGATTGATCCATACTCGCATAGCTATTAACGATGTAACACTACTATTTACACAAGGAATAGATATATCTGAAATCTTCTTCAATATAAATTTAATGAGATATGAATATAACACTCAAGAGCTTTTAATTCGTGGGAATTGAAATATTTTGCCTCGCAGTCTGCCAGCTCAAGTGCCAATCTACCCTCTCAAATTATATAATCAAACACTTCAAATTGAAAAGGCGCTTTTTGATGAAAAGGATGATATCAAAAGATAAGTGCGAGGAGATTTTTCATATGAAGTTGAGATCAATACGATGATAATTACGAATTACAGTATTGTCAGACGGGAAATTCAGGTGTGAATTAGCTCATCACTTAAACACTTACAAACATTTCTTTTTCCCTTTTCTTCTCTTAATTTATCCTATCATTGTGACAAGTCTCCTCAAATAAGCTTAATTTCATTAGATTTCCAGGGGGAGCAGGGAGTTGGGGAGTGATTTTTTTTCTGGAAAATACTCTTTTTTCTGCCCATTCCATGTTCAGGGGGGAATTATTTTTTTTCTTCTACCTGTGGAGGGGGAATGTTTTTTCCCAAAAAAACCTCCTGCTCCCCCCTGGAAATCTAGTGGTGCACCCTTTATTTGCAGTTGTTCACATACTTTTTGCTTCAAAAATCAATCATTATGGCACTGAAAATCATGAATTATCCATGTGTCCAAAAAGTCAATCATCATGCGCATTACTCAAAAGAGTATGTGTTAATTATCTACAGTATGTAAATATATATTTTTTGCTCAAATTAGACATTTTCAAATTCCACTTGAAATAACACCCTTGTAAAAATCACCAATTATGGCACTGAAAATTGTGAATTACAAAGATGAAGAAATTTCAATATAGCAAAAACGTCAATCATCATGTGCATTATAGGCAATGAAAATTTAGTTGAAATAAATTGGGATGGTTAAGGGTGACCAGAACATGTGGTTAAAAGATGACAGAAAAATAACAATAGGAAAATGGAAGACCTTACTATTTTCAACCTGACCTACATCTCAAAACAATCTTCAAAATAAATTGTCAGAAAATGTACCAAGGTCATAACTTCAAAGATGCAGGTCTGAGACTCCGATGGGCAGAAAATCACTGCCTTTGTGGCACCCAACTCATTCAAGAGTCGCATGTCAAAGGTGGACATTTTGGTGAAGTACACAAGATCCTGGGTTCCAATCTAGTACACAAGATCCTGGGTACCAATCTAGAGAGGACCATGAATATGGCAAATCCTAATGGAAACAAGTTCTATCGCAGATAGAAAAGAATTATTCTCTATGTTTATTTATTTATTTATTTATTTACTCTTTCTTTAGGCAGGGTAGCCCCTTCAATGATAAGCACTGATTTCCAAGGAGGCCATGGTCGTCTACCAGCTTCATTCCATTATTTTCTCGCATTACATAATTATTCAAAGCCACGTCTATTTAACTCAACTCAACCTCATTGCTTCTCCTTTCAACTCAAATCATGAAATCTCACTAATTAACCTTCTCGCAAACCAATTTGATGAATAATACACAAGTGATGTTGGTGGAACTTGGCATTCTTGTAGACTGCATCACCTTCCATCTGATGACAGACACTTACAACACATTTTGCTCCTTATTTCATGTTTCCAAATCATCAATATCTAGGATCATTGGTCACCATACATGCATACATGTAGTCACTGGGACATTTTGTCAGATATGAAACCATATTTTGATTGGTTTCGATCATATATCTCCTCTCACCTCATTCATCTTTCATTTAAATCACTTGCTGGATTAGGTCATAACCTCCCATATTACATGTTAACACTGCATCACATTTACGTTTTTTAGGATTCTTAACTTATCAATGCTTCACAGCCAATATATAGATACTGTCATATATTTTCAGTGGTTAGAACGTATCAACTATTATAGTCCCACAACACCCTAATATCATCACAAAACTATAATTGTTGCATCAAATGTAAACAATGCTGGGTTTATTGCATTCTAAATTTTCCACCTGGATTCGATCACAGAACTTATTATCGCTATATTGTACAATTAATGGTGCATTAAGTGTCCACTTATTTCATCATTGCGATATCGCTTCATACGCAGTCTTAAAATTGTAAATCACACTTCTCGTAACGCATGTAAAGACAGCAAAATTGCTGGACTATAAATGCACCATTAATTGCCATGCTCTCAGAATAAAATTGAAACTAATGTAGACTGTCAAAAATGCTTCCTCTCCTTTTAAACCAAATAAATGGCATTGGAATGTGTTATTTTTCATCTTGCCAGCCCCAAACACCTGCCTTTTCCTTGATATTACTCAATCCACACATCCACACACGCTTCTCCTAATGTCTAATTAAAACCCATTAGCAACGTGGCTTGCATCTACCAATTGCCTTTCCCCGATGAGGTTTCACCAGCGCATTTTCTAGTCCGGACACAGAGCTACTGAAGCATTAAACCACATTGACGCATTAAGACTACAAAATCCCTGGATCGTGCCAGGAGTACCATGTAGAACAAATTTCAACACCAAATCATGCTACTTCATGGATCCAAATCAGTTTCAGCATGAATTCATTCATCTAGAAATTAATTAGTATGTATTGTTAAAGCTCCTTCTGAATTTGAACCTGAACTGTCGCACACTTATCCAAATTAACAAAATTTTAAAAGGGCCTGCCTCTAGGGTACAGACTAACATGGAGACAGAGAGTTAATCTAAAGACATTTGTTCAGTCAAGCAAATATTTATAATGAAGTAGTCTTTAATGATCTTCTGAAGATTTTTGGCCTAATACCTCTGATACCCCTAGACAAATAGGGACAAATTCAATTTACTGAAAGTTGTCTACATAAATAAACTTTGTAAGAAAACAAGGCTCTAATGATGTCCATTGGACTCAATGACATTTTGAATCTTGACTAAACCCAACAACCTCTTCCTTCTTATTCATGGAATTATTTTAACTCTCTGTTAAAGCAAAGAAGTCAAATTGTGGTGAAACAAAATCTGTTACTTCATAATGACAAAAAAATACACATTTGTGGCTTCCTTTGGTAAATATGGCTTCCCTTGATGAAAAAGCTGTGCCTAACAAACCAACTAATAACAAAATAAATAATTCATAAGTGTATTTATTTATTTCATTGATAATGTGGTGACCCCCTCCTGTGGAAACCTCTTGACCACTGACCACTATGTCATGTGACCCCCTCCTGTGGAAACATCTTGACCACTGACCACTATGTAATGAGACAAGGTTCAAGACCACAAAGGACAGACATCATGTGGAGATCAGAAGTCCATCTTTTGTTGTCTTGTCAAAAATAGATGGACATCAAGCGGAGATAGATCTTCTTGTGGATAGAAGCTTGGAAATGGATAGACTTGAAGTGCCTGAGATTGACATAGTCCAAAATTTGACAACTGCCACTGTAAAATATTTCTATTTGATGCCAATGCTGTGGCAAGACCCTTATAATTCCATGGTTGTATGAAATCAGAAGTCAAAACTATGGCCACTGAGGGTCAGATGAATTACAACATTGCATTTACTATAATAAATTTGGCTGACATAATTTGTAAGACCGTGGCTGAAGTAATTCAGAAGATGGCGGATATGGTGGAAGAGGTGCTCGGTTGTGCAAAACCTAATCATATTATTAATTATGACTTACGACAACCTTAATACACTATCTAAATTTCAAATCTCTACCATTCAAATGACTGCATAGTCCTCCCTTATTAAATACAATAAAAAAATATTGCCACTCTGAACTTCTAGACTGGGTCCTAGACCACAATCCAGAATGACACAAATGGTTTCCAGCTGAGACGAAGACCTACCATTGGTGAATGACCAGCATCTGAACTGTCTACCCTAGACCAGACAGGGACCTATGATATTACCAAGAAAACTGACTAATGATTAGATTCGAGATAATTCAATTACTGGTATATTCCCAGGAAGTTGTACCTCACTTTGTTATTGTTGGGGTAAATTTTATAAACAGATAATTTCCTATATACAATGTTGTAAAATGTCTGGTCCATTTTAAAGAATAGATTGGGGAAATGTTGCATTATTAATTTGATAGCTTTAAATATGGGTGGCCCTTGAACTTTATGACATCCCAAATCAATGTAAATTTGAGTCCAAAATAGTATGAGGTTATGTTGTTAGGGACAGTTCATGAACACTTGCAAAAAAAGGCCTGATGCAAAATTTGCATGATTTTCTTTGAAATTTGCATGATTATCTTTGGTGCTTATTTTACTCAAGAAAATAGAAGTCAAAAAATTTTTCGAGACCTTATTATTTTTGTACTATTTTTTTTCTTTCATAAGGTTCTCTTATATAAGTCTTTGTTTTGCAAAAGTTACACATCTGTGTACTAAGCAATGATCTAAAAGAAAACCATTTAATCTTTAATAATTTCAA
>JXSR01S009680.1:28159-49948 GCA_000969725.1 Ophiothrix spiculata
GTCATTTCTTCGAATGAATTTTACTCCAAACGTTTTTTATCCCGAATGGTTTTAATTCCGAACGGTTGTTTCTCCGAATTTCGGAGAAAAGACCGTTCGGACTAAAAACCGCTTTAGTTTCAAAAAGATATTTTATTACTCCGCGCGGTTATTTATGTTTTAGATTTCAACTTTCACTTTTGTCATACGAATAAGGCAAATAAAAAGTGGAACAACAAGTTATATAACTATGACAAGATTTCTTTTTTTGAAGTTTTTAAAAACTTTGAACTTCGCCTCCAAAGACAGTGAAAAAAATCTTGACCCATACTTCAAGTTAAAGAAAAACAAAAAAATCTTACTGCTTTTGGCGGCGGAAAAAAAATCTCGCTCCCACCCCAAATATCAAATTGTGCGTCCTTAAAACGAGTTTATCCAATTGATAACCTCTGTTTATCGGAAAAACAATTTTGAAATTTGACCTTGAATGACCTTCACCATCCCCCTAAACGGCATATCGTGTGTGTGCTAATCCTAAACCCCTTAATGTCACCAAGTTTCATTACCATAGCCCTTACGGTTTAGAAAATACCCATAAATTATGCACAATAGGTACTTGTTCAGAATTTCTTGATATGACCTTGACTGCCTATGACCTAAACATGACCTTGGGATAAATTTCTTGACCTTGAATGTATCTCAAAGCAACTTTTTGACCATTTTGGAAATTTGACATCAGATGACCTTTTTGACCTTGCCCTTGGGTCAAGCACTTTCAATGGTCCAAGTTAAACCATGTGGGGTCAGGGGTTCATGAGTTATGACCTTGACCTCAAAATGACCTTGGATGACCTCTGGTCAATTTTTTGAAAAAAATTGAAATTGACCTCAAATGACCTTTTGACCTTGAATGATCTTCACTGCACCCCCTAAAAAAGGAGCGTTGCGTGTGCTAATCACAAACCCCTTCATGTCACAAAGTTTCATTACATAGCCCTTACGGTTTAGGAGATACATACTTAAAATAACAGATTAGGTACTTGATATGCATAGTTTGCGTTCAAATTGTACACAGCACCAGTTAAAGGAGCATGGTCCGATTGGTTCAACTTTTTTTCAAACTATTTGAGATTTTGATACCAAAATGTTACTCATATTTTTCTCATAACCTGTGTGAAATGTTTCAGCTTAGTTATGTTCAGTTTGGAAGATATATGAAAATGTGTGTAATTATGGTAACCATAATTAATTTTACTCAGTAGTGAATAGGCAGCTCCAAACACAAAATTGGCCATAAAATGAAAACGGTTTGACCGATTCAGCTAAAATTTCTACTTAAACCTCTTTAAAGGTCATCTTTCAAATCACAGTGAAAACGAAATTTCGGTAAATCGGACCAAGCTCCTTTAAGCTCCAACCCTACCCACTCACCAAATATCATCAACATAGGGCATACGGTTTCCGAGATTTGCTCCGGACAAGAAATGCGGTCGGTGAACGGCGGACAGTTTTAAGGAATGGTATGTCTCTTCCTGAAAAATTTTCAGGCGAGACAAAAATGACTTTGGTCGAAAAAGCATTGTCTATCAAATAAAACATGGTTTTTCGATAAACAACATTGTTTTTGATTGAATAACACAGTTTGTGACAAAAAAAATCCCTTTTCATTGATAAACTTTGTTTATCGGCAAAGAAGATAAGCATCACCTGATAATGGGTTAAAGGTGCAATTCATGATTCTGGTGTGACGATAACCTCACCTCTTTTCTAGCTAAATAAAAAGAAGTATAAGAATACAAATTTAATCTGAAAATTTCACTTGATTCCGACAATTCGTTTTTAAGTTACAAGTTTTTCAGCATTTTAAAAATCTCCATAGACTACTGTGTCATAATTACTGTCGGGGGCCCAGACAATAATAAGAAAATGACATATTTTCTCACTTTTCTCAAAAATGGAAGAACATTTAAAAGAATGGTTTTGGGATTGTAACATACACCAGTCAAGGATTCTTCCCAGCTAAAAATCTCAATTTTGATAGGGGTGACCTTGAGGATGAAAAAGGGATCATGAATTGCCCCTTTAAATATGACAAACCATATTTTTGACTGATAGACACTGTTTATCGGCGATAAACAAGAGTTAAAGGTGTAGGTTCCGATCACATTCTCATGCCCTAGGGCTCCACCGGAAGTAGTATATTTTTTGATGCCAAATGAAAGCCCATATTTTTCTGATTATAAATCCAAAATTTTACCTCAAATTTTTTTATAGTTTTGGAGATATGGCACAAACTGTAAAATTGGTATACCTATTTTCCATTTCTTTTGTATTTACATAACAGCCTCATCCCAGGGTTGCACTCTTTCTTTTGCCTCTCAGGAGAAAACAAGACACCAGCTAAGGTTGAAACATTGCACAATGCATTTCAGAGGTCAAGGTCAATCAGTTAAAAGTAAATTATACACATCCTAAAATAGGAACCTACACCTTTAATAGTAATATTGCACAATTTCATACAACTTGGCATCACAGTCTGATAAATTGTGCCTTTTCCCAGATCCCACATCCTATTTCATAAAAAACGCAAACACTAATAAGAATATTGATTCACTTCAATGAATTGTTTTATTTTAGAAATCAATCATTTTTATTTTCTAATTAAGACTTTATCAAAAACTTTTGTTTTTTTGAAAACAATTAAGCAATTTACAAATAGTGGTGGGCTATACATGGTGAAAAAATGGTGATGTTTCAAATTAATGAGAGTAAAAGCTTATAAGATGCAGCTTGTGCTCCTGAACAATTTGACACCATTTTCAAAGAAATCAGTCATATTTGAAGGGGGTGCCGGCCACAAAACGGTGTTTAAGTTAAAACAATATTAGTGTCCATTCTTAGGTGTTTTGATACAAGGAATTCATATTTGGAGGTTTTAAAACAATTAGACTGTTTATTTTCCTGAAAATGACCATTTTAGGCCCTGATGGCGCTTTCTTCTATGTGCGCACACCTGTTTATAAAGGTGTCAAAATATTACAAACTCCATATTAAATATGACCCTTTAATCTGAAAATTGTATTTTCGCATCGCCATTAACGTCTCCAAATTTCAGAATATAACCATGGGAAAATGAAGCAATATTTGAATCTAAAATACTCAGAATTATATTCTTCAAAACTCAACCGGCGGTTGTCTGCCGGTGGCTATTGTTTATTTCGGTTGAACCGCCCAGAACCTGCAGGCAACCACCGGTTGAGTATTGAAGCCGCCCCTAAAAATATTCCTTTACATGTTGTGGCAAAGGTCTCAATTATTTAACGGAACAGTAAATTATGAATAATAAATTTTTCTGCACTTTTTGATATGGGTCAAATTCTCAACTTTGCTCGATTTTCAAAGATTAATGTGTCAATCAATTTTCTTGAACAACCAATCAAAAGTGTTCATAGTGAACCTTTGGTCCAACCTTGCCTTCATGTCAAAGGTCGGAGAAACGGTAGGCTCCACGTCACTTTTGTGACACAGTCATGTCTAGATTTTCTTGTTAAAATGTTGTTTTGAATCTATGGGAGCTCGTGTGGTCTAGTGGAACAGCACAGGACTCCGAATCAGTAGGTCGCGAGTTCGAGCCCCGCTATGGCCAACGGGTTATGTCCTTGGGCAAGACATTTAATCCTGATTGCTTCGTCGACCCAAGCGCATTGGGGAGCTGTTAGGGGAATATTACGATCTAAGTACCGATAGATCTGCGTCATAAGAATGCGGTCTAGTTAAGGTGAAATGATAGTGATGATTTCCTAATAACAGCGTAATAATAATGTCAAGCGCTATGATACTTTGGTGAATAGCGCATATAAAAATGCCGATTATTATTATTATATTATTATTATATGAACATCAAAACATCAATTAATGCTAATTTTAGAAATAGTTCCGATTACGTGTTATAATGTTCCTGCTTATCCTCGATTTAGAATGAAACTCATTTGTTTCCATATACATTGCCATCCTGCAAGCTTGCCGTCATGCGTCTCCACGGAGATCTGGAATCTGAAACCAAGAAAGGAAAAATATCCTAGTAACAGTATTAGTACTATTCTTAAATAAAAAAATAAAACGATAAGGCCAGGCAAGGGCAAGGCAACGAAAAAACAATTGCTGTTTTACGGGCGGGCGGACCTTTCAAGTGACGTCGTCAGATTTTGAAACTCCCATTCGAAACACTTGAATTTTAACTAAAGCTCAACGATTTCATTTATACCCTTACTTAGTGTATATTGACAATTAAACATATGCAGATTTCAAAACCGTTGGGGTAGGGACCAAGGGTCGGGACATAGACCCCTGAAAACTAAAAAGATATTCTGATTATTTTAAAAAATATTCTTTTTATTTAAGCATTGATATGTAGGCGATACCACAGATGATAAACAGCCATCAAATTTGAGTAAACAATTGGGTAAATAGGCAATTTATAGGGTCGGTCAGTCGGACGGATTTTTTGCTAAATTTTCCCCCAAAATAATTCCAAAATGAAAAAATAAAAAATGGGAGAAAAAATTTACAAAGAAATTTTCTTACACAAATTAGCCAAAATTTAACATTTTTTTAAAACAAAAAATGGCTGATTTTATAAGATTTTGGCTTTTCAAAATTAACAATTTTTTTTCCAAATCGTACATTTTTGGGTCGGTCGGTCGGTCGGGCCCGTAAAACAGCTTTTTTTTGTCGCCTATGGGGCGCACCATTTGATATTTAGACTAATTTCAGGGGGGGGGGGGCTGCACAGAAGTTAGGGTCGAGTCAAGTTTTCTTTTTTTTTTAGTCAGCTAGATTTTTTTTGGCGGCAAGATATTCATTTCATTTTTATAAACATGCTAATGATTGCGTTTCGGAGATAAGTGAAAATGTGTTAAATTATTAATACTATGGTAACCATAATATTTACACAGTTAAGGCCAAGTAAAAAATAAAACATGTTTCTCGTCCGGGTTTTTGAAAAAAAGGAAGAAGAGGTACTTTTTATTTTTTATTTCAATGGCAATGCAAAATCGCCCATTAATGGTCCATTCTCACCCAGTGTATTGATACCAGATGTGTTATTGGAAGAGGAGGCGGCCTTTTTTATTTTTGAGTTTTGGACATACTGGAGGGTTGATCAAACAAAATATGCTTTAAAATGCTTATTGAACTGAAGCAAATCTATTGCATAGACTTAAAACTGTTTTACAAATAAGTTATGCATGAAATACAAAAAATACAAAATATTTTTCAAAATCCTTAAAAACGATGCGGGAGGGGACGAGAAACATGTTTATTTTTTTACACGGCCTAAGTATACGCAAATGGAAATAACAAAATTGCTCATAAAAATGTGAAATTGAAGCATCGTAAGTATTATTGAAATCATTGAAAATTTCCTACAAATCAAATCTTCAGGGTGCGTATGATGAGAGCGGGTGCAACCAAGGACTATTTAAATAGTCCTTGGTGCAACTACGTCTACGCATCGGTAATGAAAATGCGCAGCGCGTATCTTGATTGGTTACTTAATATGGCGGTTGCGTGAAAAGAAAAGTCTTTCATACTGCGTGAGGCCTGAGGCGAGCCGCTTGTTTACTGTGCGCATTTGTTGCGTTCAAAATTTCATGATTTGTAGGAAATTTAATGACTTCAATAATAGTGATCTTTCATATGAAAGTGAAAACTAAAATTTGGCCTGGGAAATTGGACCGTCCATGTACCTTTAATGTCATTATTTTAAGTTCAAACTTGAATCTCGAAAATAATCCTGACAAGATTGAAGATACATGCTGAAGTGTAGCAGCTAGCTGCCAATGCATTCATGGGCTATGACATGGCAACAACATCAGGCAGGATTCATCGCACCGTATTTTGAGCTATATCCACTGCTGATTTACGCTAGCTTCTGACGTGTAATCCCTGGCAAATTTGGTACCAAAGTAAAGCTTAACTTCCATACTGCATGATTATACCCAAGAAAACAATGAAAAATGTCTAATACGCATGGCAACCACCCCATTTTGAAGTCAACTTCACAATACAAGAACATTTTGCGTATACTGTTGTCGTCATTTTGAGTTAATCTGAGCACGAAAAGTCGCCAAATTTTCGATTTTACTACGGAACAAAATACGTAGATTCTTACCTTCCTCGCCATCTTGCCGAAAACTGCATAGAAACGCTACGATTTAACAATTTCAAACACTTCATCGCCAGTGATTTTTTACTTTTTTAACCGCATAGTGGTTACAAAGCTCGTAAAATACGTGTATGATATTACGCTTTAGTGTCATCAGCATTCTATCTATTGTGTGTATTCTCGTCGCAATTTCGATCAATTTATTTACTGGGTCCACGAATGACGCGATAGATTTTGAACTTTGCAAAAGGTTGAGGTTGCAAAATTTCTGTGTGATTTCTAGGGAATCCCGTAGGTTATCGTTGTGCACGCAACTTTCGGGATATGACCTCATTAGCGAAGCTGTTGCGGCCTGCCTGTACAGTGCCATGTCCAACATCCACTTAGTGTCCAACATCCCTTAGCCACAGTTGATATCGCCCAGGCATGCGCGATGCCTGGGCTCGTTGCTGGGTCCGTGGGAGGGGCAATCAGGGGAACGATACCAGTTCTAGGTATATATGAAAAAATATAAATTGTGTTCATCTAAGTGTTATTCTGGTAATTAGTGGATAATGTGACACAATCTATCACTAATATCATGTAATCCTGATGTCGCCAGTAGAAAGTTGAAACCCTATTGAAACTATATGTTTCTCTTTCTGGTGTATGTTATTGAACTTTTTACACTGTGTGCAAGACTAACCTTAAATCTACCAAATACCAAAAAATCCCATTCAACAAAGCAAGGCAATCACCTTAGTCCAAATGTGTTATAGACCAGAGTTAGTTATGAACACTAAATTGAGCTGCCATGGCAGCACGTGCTCTGTGGACATGGTGATAAATGGCATGGGTGCGAGAAAAAACATCATCCTGGGTACACCACCATTTTTGACTTCCAGATTTCCGAGGAGAACGGAGAAGTGACATACTATGGCCCAAATCCATTTTTTTCCTTTCAAGTAATGAAATCACAGTGATGGAATTGAAAAAAGGATGGTTTTCCAATAAATCATACCCTTGCAAAATGAGTCAGAGAGGAGTGTATTACCTTGATATGATGACATTTTAATTGATGAAAAAATAAAATAATATGTATGTCATTACGGTGTTGTAGAGCAGATCATTAGAACACCAGATCCTAGTATCTGCTTTTGCGATTATCAACATCATTATTTATGCATCGTGTTTACTCAAGGAGTGAAATATATATCTAGCTCATGATGCACTCCACTAATTACTAATTAGGTACACTCAATGTTAAACATTACATCAAATGTACCAAAACGTAGACACCTAATACATCACACACTGAACTAGGGCTGAGTCATGAACTCGGAACAACAAACTCATGATCAAAACCGCAGATACATGGAAGCTTAAATAACATCATTTTACTACACATCTTCCGAAATCAAGTCAAAATTCAGTTAAAACCACTGCATTTGGTGCAAAATGATATCCACAAGCCTTTATACAGAGAGATATAAAAACCACAATATTCATATTTTTTTTCCTTTTCAGATATCCAATACCCTGAAGGACTTGTCCATCTGAATTTATTTGTGTCAAGAATTGAGTCGACTTTAATTACAAATGGAAGCTGTCCACAAGAAATGATGTATATACATCTCTAGCTTTAGGCAAACAAAACTTGATTCAGAAGCCCATCATATTTTTTGCTTGCAGTAACAAATATATTGACTTCTGCGGTCAAAACACTGAAAAAATTCGGAATGAAAACTAGATACTCCAAGTAGTAATTTCAACCAAAAAATTCAGAATATGGATTGATCCATACCTTCAGAATATGGATTGATCCATACCTTCAAAATGGGAATGATGCTAGGTAAAAAAAAGCTGGTCTCTAAACTCTTTCCACTCATATGTCAAAGTTCAATATCATTTTTCAAATTGATAATTATACTGAACTTGTTAAAGATAAAGGAGAATAATTTGGAGATCGCACAACTGGCAATTTCTGGTCCAGGTGCAAAGATGGCAAATCAAGTGAGATGGAAATGAATTCAGGTAAAACTGAGGCAATCTGGTTTCCTCCGAGTTGTAATGACGCACCATTAGTTTTCCCAGGGGGAGCAGGAAGTGGGGTTCGCGCACCAATTCGAGAGCAAATTTTCCCCCCTGGAAATTACTGTTTTTCTGCCTATTTCATGTTCAGGGGGAATTTTTTTTCTTCTGCCTGTGGAGGGGGAATTTTTTTTCAAAAAACTTCCTGCTCCCTCTCTGAAAATCTAATGTTGCGCCCCTAAAACTGAGGCAAGCTGGTTTCCTCCGAGTTGTAATTTCCTGTATGTGATTAAGTAACAGTGTACCTTTGACTTTGACAAAACAGGTGGGTAACAAAACTTGATCAATGTTGAATAATTAAACATTCTTGTCTTCTTGAGATAGTAAAAAACTCCATCATAAAGGCTTTACACACACAAAAAACCCACAACACAACATTGAACACAATCTTCATAATTGAATGTAAAACATGAACTATGAAAGCAAAATGCCTTTAAATTTGTAATTTAATGGTCTATGTTTAATCTTTGACTAGAATGTGTACTTAAATATCAAATTTAGTCTTCATTTTGCTGTTTAAATTTAATCAACTTGTGAAAAACAAATTTTGTGGAATATGTTGGTTACAGCCTTTTTCATTCAGATGGAAACTTGTCTTGGAAATTCATCAAAAATCAAACTTGAATTATACACCTAGAGACAGATTCAAAACTGGAACACTTTACTGAATTCCGTAAGGCCCATACATCACAAAAGATTGTGTTTATTAATATCACTCCATATTTGCTCCCTGATGTTAAAATATTCAAAATACAGGTAACATACTATTCTCTACAGATGACAACAAACGTGACTTTACCTGAAGCAGCTTTAATTTGACTAAGAAATTCTCCACTATATTGTATAATGATCTGACAGTGAGCCACATTTTGTAATTATATAGAAATGGAGATATTGGTCACAGAGGAAATCTATCCCATTAGGCTGTTTTTGCAATTTTCATCTCAAATTTTGCAATTGCTTTCCACAATAATCTATAAACAACTACACATTTTCTATCAATAATTTAACTATTTAAATTTCATTGAAGCAGTCTTCCCCTTTTCAAATTTACAAATTACAATAATTAGCTTGAAAGGAAATAGATAAAAAATAATTTAACAAATTTGACAATCATTTTTTATTTCTTAATCAAAATTTGTTTAAAATTAAATATCTGCTAAGTTACAGCAATGCCAATGGTAACATCTTTTAAGTTTGCAAATGTGAATTCAAAATCTTCAAAAAAATTGCAACAATCACTACCCATAAAATACAAATTTGTTTTATATTCCCTATCACTAAAGTAAAGCCCAAATTTGACAAAACCATCTTTATATCTTGTCAATAGACAATTCGTAATTCCCTACTATTCTTTTCAGACTGACAAACAAATTACATTACGATCAAAAATGAAGCTCCGTCCCACCATTTTAAGTATACATATAAAACATGACTTGAAAATTACAATTTTTTGATAACTGAGTTTGAAACTAATGTAATTTCTGTCTCAAAATGTCTTATTAAATTCTTCTCTGGAATGCCCTATATCAAGTCAAGCAGTTGGATGAAATTCAAATCAAATCATAGTATCAAAAATCCATTTGCCAAATTTGTCGCCTCAAAGGAGTAGCTTAAAAGTGGGCTGGTTATGGAGTTTAAAAGCTATAGAGATTGTATCGCAAAAGAAAATGTAAGCAATACGACCGATTCTCATGACATCTAGTAACTTTACCATTCTGGTTTAAGTTAACGATTTGAGACAATTGCATCTTATAAATCCACATCATTTTGAACTGGATGTCATATCCATTTGGAATGATTTATGTTATCTGAATGGGACACAAAATCAATTCCGGATGTTGGTTAAGTTGTCCAGGATTAGGACAATTTTAGATGTTTCAAAATGCAACTTGCAAGCATTTGGATTTCTTGTGTTCAATATCTTTATTACTTTTACTTATCCTGAAAGGCAATACTACAAGAAAGCGTTTAAATTTTTTTATCAATATGTAATGTGTTTTGGGCCTGCGTGGAGGAGGTAACGGGGTAGTCAGATATTATTTTCTTTCTTTTTTTGATAGGGTGTACTGACCCGACTTTGCATATTTCATGTTTGTGGGGGAAAATTATAAAAAAACAGTAACCCTGATTATTTAAGGATCTGGTCCTAACTCTAGACCCATTTTTGAAATCAACTATTAAACAAAAAAGTATTGGTGGCACATTTCCTATAGTAGTGCATTTATGAAAGAACTTTACCCCTGGTTTTAGACTAATTTTTGAGCCACTGGATTAGTACAAAAACATTAATTACTTAGGAGTTAGCACACTCAGTGAGAGAAAATCTGTCCTCAAAATTTAAAACAACACAAACATGCATACAGGATAAGGATATTTTAGCAATTTGATGAAATAAACACCCAAATCTAGCCAAAGTCAAATCTGTGTCACATTAATCACCCCTAAAACAATCATCTCATTTGCCATGTTACAAACAAACACAAAATTCCCATCAGAAAAAGACTTTCCAACATACAATATGCTTATATTTGTAAGCTGTGTAGCATCTTTACCATGCTAAATGTACACAACCATCTCTCTTAGTTGCCTCAAGTCTCGCATCTCTTCGCCGTCGTTCAGCGATGACACGAGAGGAAACACCATGCTTCCTCGTTTCCCACACAGGCACGGCTCATCCTCTATTACCATAAGGATCACCTGCTTCTTACGTTACCTTCAGCTTTCTTCAGTTCTCAGGGGGAGGGTTCACCTGCATCTTCAAGGTGTGTACACCTATGAGCCAATATTATTGTTTTTGGGACCTATATATGAAATCTTGTTTTCCACATAGGCACAGCTCATTCTCTTTACTATAATGAATATCTGCTTCTTATGTTACCTTCAGTTTCTTCAGTTCTAAAGAGAGACCTAAAGTAAAGCATTACAAAAATGTCTTTTCTGTGAAGTGTACACAAAAATGCCCCTTTGTAATCTTAAATTTTGACATCCAAAAATGCATCCTAAATTTACATTTGTTATCATCGCATACACAAAGGACTAATTTGTTTCATCCATGCATATAATTTGACATTAGGTATCCTAAATATTGCTAAATTGTTTTGAAAAAGGTGAATATGCAATACTCTACTTTCTGATGCATATTGGATATAGACATACAACCATCATTGCATAACTGCTCTGTGTACTCAGTGCACAAAATGAACATTGCTCATGTTTTACTCCCTGTTTTCTGTCAAAATATTTTCAAAAAATGTTTCAGCTCCTTGATTCAGATCAAGAGAGCATTGGCAGTGTTAAATGTTCGGATATTGCTTAATTTTCAGAAGGATATTGAGAATAGAGATCTATTTCTAGTAAAACATAGCACTGAAAGCAACTCAAATTCCATCAAATTGCTGGAGGTTCTTTTCTTTGTCAATATTTAGGTCGCACTTTTGATCAGAAGTGAAATATCATCTCTGAAACTTACACTTCAGGTGTAAAATCTGCGTTATTTGCACAAAAATCCTGAGGGTGATAATTCCAGACAAAGCCATCGATGAAGCTAAGAATTTTAAACACAATTTCTTATTTTCCTTTTTGGCATTTGGTGTGTTTGGTAAATAACATTTCATTCTTTATTATGTTTTAAGAATAATTTTAATCTCCTTTTAATTTATAGAGTTTTTGTAAACATAAAATTGATAATGCAAGGTTTACAAAAAAAAATGATAAACATAAAACATTTTATACTTGGCCATTTCTGCAGCTGAAATCTCAAAGCTGTAACAACAAATAAATGAAATTAGAACTAAAAACACCTTTTTCCCAAGTGCTCAATTTGATGCATTAAGAAATAATGGTATCAATTATTCATTCCACTTGATTCCCCATAGTACATCAACAAAAATGGCTCCAAGTCACTTCACACATTTTAGTGCTATATTCATAATTAAATTGTATCTAGAAATAGCATCACATGATATCTCAAAAATTAAATAATGATATTTATAAAACATTTGTTATACCATAGATAGCATCTTTTAATATTAAATTATGACTTCACCAAAACATATTTATTCACTAACAACTGTTACGACACATATGATGTAATCGCAAATATCAAATTAACAAAACACAAATATACACAGATATATCTGTTCATAATCAAACTATGCTATATTTGTATCAATGACACTTTACAATTGAAGCAATAAAACAGGTCTTTGACATTCAACACACCAACATATGACAGTTTAAGCAAACAGCAATTTGGAAAGCAAAATACGAGAATAATTTTACACGAACGATAACATCGTCGTTGAGCCCGAGGCTGTGTTGGTATGCAACGTTCGGTTTTCCATCTATTAATCTAATAACAAGGCCAATATCTCTAGCAATAAATCCTACCAAGCGAGGAATCAGAGATAGAATATCAGTCTTCTGCCTCCATGTAAAATCATCATAAATTTAGGATTCAAATAAAAGTCAATCATCTTACTTATAAACCCATATCTTCTTATCTTCCTCATATAAATGTCAAACCTAGTAAATGTCTCATCCACTATGATAAAATAAGCAGAGTAGGATATCTGAGCTTTTTTTTCCTTTTGCTTTTTTTAATTAATTAAGTTGGGCTTTATTTCATACATACAACCTGACAATATTAATTTGTTCATTTTGATATATGATGGACAATATCTTACTGTCAATAATCTTTCAAATTTGCTGCAAAATTCACTTCAAGACTCTTTAATAGATCTGCCAATTGATTTTCTGTCACAAAAAGTAATTGCTGCTCATTGAGAATTTAAATGGACATGTTTAAAGACAAAAGATGTGTCAATTTGGTATCAACTATTTCATATAAAATATGTCATATAAAATAAAAGGCAAAACCTATATTGACACAACAAAGGACACCCAGAACATTGCAGCCAACATTTTCTAGGCAATGAGCACTTACATGCTTCTGCATCATTTCCACTATTGTCCATTTTTTTTATCTATCAAAATTTTAAATGTTGACAATAATTTAGGCCTATATATATAACACCTGAGGTTTGCGGTTTTAAATCTTTTTATGGAGAAAAACATTCACCTTATACAAAATTTACTTTGGAACATAGATTTTGCTTTTAAATCGCACATAGAGGCCCACTGTTCATACAAAATCATTAATATTCGTCTGAACTCAAACAGCAATCTAAAAGTAATTTGAACTTTTCACTTGATAAAAACTCAAGACAGACAAAACCAATTTAAATTGTCTCCAAATATGATTAATTACCAGCAATTAAAAAATCCAAAAAGTTACTTGAACCCATTATTAGCGGTTGAACTACCACCCAATATTTTTGCAATTTCAGTACTTGCCAAGTTTCTATCATAATCGTTCAACTATTTCGTCTAACCATTCATTTCTTTGTTCCCAAAACATCGTTCCACTTCAGAAATCAGTTTCAATATCAATCCATACATTTATCATTAGCTATGTTGCGAATTTGGAAAACAAAAAAGATCGCCTCCCCCATTTATTCATAGTTTGTCTATATAATACCCGTAAGCATACATCTCACTATTGTGGTAAATATTTCAGCACAAAAAATTCCTTGTTAAAATATCTTTTGACATACAAGTGATTAGAATCTATATTGAGCATTTTAATGAAAGAATGCAGAAAGAATGCATCATTATTATCCTTAGTTAGATAAAAAGTGAAGTACACAATGATGGGAATAAAGAATGCAATCGGCAGTGAAGAAAATAAGGAAATTAAAGGGGAAATTACAATGGCGGGCAACTTGTCTTGTACACAGACATTGAACACTCAACATCACCTTAAATTCTTTTAATATCACTGAAATTATCCATCATACAGAGGTCCCCAGTTCCATCCCTACAGAACAGTCCCTAGCTTTACTCTCAACTTGAATGTACATTCTACAAAAACACAAACACATTAAGAATGTGTAGATGGAAGTTTTGAGCACTGTGCCAATTATTGATCAATATCAAAACGCAATACCACTTGCGTCAATTAGAAAACCAAGTGTAGAAAAGCTGAACTTTCATGTTGATGTTTTAAGTATGAATTCAAATGCTATGTTTTTGTAGTTGAATTTATAGGAATTCATACTTATATTAGATTTTATTGGGGTCATTCCACTTTTCTACAGCTAGTAAAAAAAGCAAAAGATTACAGGTGTGAAATTTTAAAATACATAAAAAGTTCAAAATACCATATCATGAACATACATAAAAAACAGTTTAACACCATTTCCAAAGTCATGCCATAATTCTTTTGAATTTGGGAATGAAGCATCATATTCCATAATGCAAAAAATTATTACCAATAAAAATTACTTCATAATTTATGATGCGGGGATTAAAATTAAATTTGCTTAGTTGTCCATGTATGAAAACCATACATAAAGTTCTGAAAGGAAATATTATCTCAAGTAGTCGTAATGAAAACAGAATTATTCAGACAGAAAGTGCAACGTACCGGCAAAATCCAAGTGTATAAATCTGAATAAAGCCAACTAACTCAAATGAAATATTTGTGAATTGTATTCATCAAATCTGGCATTAACATGAGTTCAAATGCAGGGAGGGCTTGTGTACACAACATATTTGTTATGCCTCGCTAAATCTGAATAAATCCTTTTTTAACAGTGACAACAAAGCGAGATATGTCAATATTAGGTACGCGCATGAAATGAACAAAAATTGTTGATGTAACCACACTTGCTTTTCTTACCGTTGTTCGTATTCCCAGCTCGTTAGCATTTGCTGTTTCACACACACATCAAAAATATTGAATAAAGCCAATTTAAATTGGTTGGAAATGTCATAAAAAGAATGAAAAAGAAGAAAAAACAAGATTTCACCGTGGGGTAATTATCGCTATAATCGGTTCCTTCATTGATTTGACATGTAGACATCAATAGAATGCAAACTAACAAGCACGTTGTGAAATATACCCCAAAGGCCTAGATTCGTAAAAACAAAATCTCGTCTCGTGTCTCAGAAGTCATAACAGTGCTATATGTGTACCGCCGCGGCAAAAGGGTCCAGTTGTCGACTCCTACATGTTGCTCATTGTAGCATATCTGATGTATACAAATACCATACATTAGATATGCTACAAGGAGCAACATGTACGAGCCGACAACTGGACCCTTTTGCCGCGACGGTACACATATTGGCAATATAATGTCGTACAGTCTGTTTGTTTTTCAAGTCAACTAGATACACAAAAGACTGGCAGTCTTTAATTGGGTACTTTCATTATCATAAGAACAAAGTCATTACATGGTGCGATGGTTATCAATTGACAAATGTGCGAGGTCCAAACAGAAATGGCTAAGATGGTTGACCACCACGGATCGCTCACGGATCATTCATCCAAGCAGGAATAATGCTAATAAAGCAACGAGCAGCTGCCCCGCACGTTGTCATAAAAAATGAAATGATTTGTCAAATATAAAAATAAAGCAATATTTCTTTGATAATCTTTGTTATCGACATTTCTTCAATTGTTCAATAAGAAAACTGGTCATTAAATGCAATACAGGTGAATACCACAATTAATATCAGAATCCTTTATTTTTACACCGATTGTCTACGTGTGGGAAAATAAGAGCTATTTATGTTTTTTAAAAGGAATAATTATGCCGCTTTCATGAACGTGGAATAATAATTCTTGAAAAAGTTATCAAAAATATTTGGGTGCTCTTGTAAAGAATTTTTTTTTTATCGTTGTTGTTAACTACACTTGGGAAAAAAGGGCAGCTATAGCTTTGCAATATCAACATCTTGTTTTGAAATATTGGTAGTCGGAGTGCCAGGGGTAGGGTGGGGGTTATCCACATAAAAAATAACAACCATCGGCAATCAAATTCTTTGCAAAATTTTTATGTTTGTTTTGATTTCCAGGACTTCCAAAAATCATAATATGACATCGGATTTAAGACATTGGGAATTTTTATTCATGTATTGGTATAAGCTTTTCAACCCCAAATCGTACTTGCAAATTCCCCCAAACAAAAAACAATTCAAACGTTGGCTGTTTTTAACTGAATTTGGACATTTGATTTCGTGTGAAATTCAAAATTTGGTATTGCAAAGTATTAATGAAAGACATTTTGAGTCGTACATACCGACACATGCCTTTAACATTATAAAGCATTATGAGAAATGGGAAAATCTTGAAGAAATAAATAGAAACTTGATCAAATAAACACAGAGAGCATAAGAGCCATAATAGCAGGTAGTCTGATGGATAGGACCTTTTAAAAATACTGATGTGACGGAGCATACATAGCTTTACCGTTCAGTGTATATGACATTAGAATCTGGATCCTCCATATCGGTTTTTCCTCTATTTTTCTTCCTCTATTGATCCAACAACCATCACAGTGACCAGGGATGCAAGTCACTACAAAATTGTCTGAAATGTCTACCACCCCCCATCCCCTTTGGGCACCCAACTTTGGTTTTGGTAGGGGTGTGCGGCCCCGATATCTGAAAACTCTGAAAATTTGGGCCCTGGAATCAAAATTTTTCGAAATTTAGCTTGAAATGTGGCTAGAGAACTGAAATTTTTTGAAAATAAGGCTTGCGAACTAAAGGTTGTACTTCAAATGGGGGTCTAGTGAGCGGCAGGCAAGGCATGAAAAGGGGGTCTTGAGGGCCACACATACCCATATCACCTTTCTATGTCAGTGAGCGTGAATCCCTCCTAGTCACATGACCACCCGTTACACTCACGCTGAATGAAGGGATCGATCGTGATGATCCCGTAAGCTACCTGCTGCTAAAACAATGACTCTGAAAAGGTATCTATTTCAATTTTGATGATCATGACAGAGTCCAATATCAGTATACACGCTGCTTGTCATATATACTTTTAAATCATGCGAAAGAGTAATATACCACAGCAGATCTGTATCAAATGCCGTGTCAAATAGCCAAGATAATTGGTTTGTTATCATTTTATTATTCTGACCTTCTTGAGACACATATATGACCAACATTTCATTTGTGAATCATGCGGCCGATTAGCGCTACAATATTAACTGTCAAATAATATTACGGAGAATCGCTCCGTCAAATGGAAAACATACACCATGAACACTTACATAACACATCCATATGATGATGTAATCATGGGGAAAACCTGTAGCAGAGTGAACCGTACATGTTACCTTTTTCATACAGCTCAATTGTATCACATCATGCTGTGAAGATGCTTTAAAATAAGTAACAAGTGTGAATCACCAAGTGATGGGTGTTTCAGAACTCGCCATCTGTAAGAAAATGGCATGGCTCTAAACCAGTATATTTGAATGTGTCTTGTTCATTGCCAGTTTAATCTAAAGCTTAATTGAAAGCGACTGACTTAGAACACATGCACACAAATATCACATATTGGGTGTATGTTACACTAGTATCAAGAAAGTGTGGGGGCACTACATGTAAAATGACATGGCAACAGACAAAATTTGGTTATCAAAATTTGAATAGTTGATGTCTAACTAGCACAAAAATCCCAATTCTAAACACAGCTATATTCAAGCTAGACTGGATCTTTTACCTTTACCAAGCATTGCTATAGCATTTCTACAATGCTTCACTGATGAACAACCCATGCAATGAGACCAGTGACTCGGATTAGTTCCAACTCTCATCAACATGTTGCTTTCAAAATTCAAATCTTAATCCTAAAAATCCCCTTCCCAGTTTTATTTTTAAATCTCTCAAAAACTTTGATCTTGAAATAATGTACAGGAAAAGCATGAATATTATGACAGGAAATGATTTGTGCAATTTGGTTTCAAACAAATGAAATGAACGATTTGAGGTTGAGCTGAACTTGAAGCATAAAATCTACCAGTATTATCTATGGACAGTGATGGATGGCTTGTTTACAGTTGCAGAATACTTTAATGGATGGTAAGCCCTTTATCTTCATAAATTAGTATAAAAATAGTTTATTTTGAACTTGAATCATATAAGATTGTTAAATGTTTGTCTCTATGTCTGGCAACTTATGTCTAGAATACAATGCAATTTTAATAGATTGAAAAAGGAAATAGATTTGCCTTGAACCATGAATATATTTGATGTTTTTGTCTTTTAAAACTTCAAAACACAGTGGATTTTGTGTGTTTGCTGCACTTCTGAGACTCAATATTCAAATATTTTGGCTGCTGAGCCTGCATTGGTTAATTTTATTCTGACTTCAAACAAAACTAATTTACACAGTCCAAGCATTATCACACTTATCCACCATTGTTTTAAAACAAATTCATCAATATTTTAGACCTAAAAGTGGGTTGGCAATGCGTCTATGATGAATCGACATTTTGTAAAATTCAATTTTTTCCCTTTTTCATCATTTTACACAAGAGTGAACTAACACGTTGTTTGACACTTCGCTGACAATGGACGCTTTTATTTCATTATGATGAATACAATTTTCACAATTTTGAGTTTGTAATTGAAATACGATCCTACATCCATTAGTATCGCACATGTGATCATATTTTGTTCTCGGTCAAGGAGGCAAAAACTTAACCAACAACCATGACATTTGTACAAATCATCATAAAGTTATGGTCTGTTAACCATTTCACACCTGAATCAAATTTACTACCAATTAACATTAAATATTGCTCAATAATACAAATCTTAGTTAATTAATGAAAAAGTGCAAGTTCACATATGAACTTTCTCATCCTTTATTTATAGCACCTATAATCATAAATGGCCATACCTGCTGTTTAAGCTTATATTGTTTTGATCAGGTTTCATCATTTGGTCTGGTACACAAAGCACAGAATTTTATGAGAATTGCATCAACTAAATACTTTTAATTGTTTCATATTCTCACCTGCTGAGAGAACTCGTTCCTAATTAGTACCGCTAACGAGGAGCAAGTCATTATTAGAAATGTCAATCTTGTTTGCTTAACCTATGCTATAACATAATTTAATTTTTGCTGCTAAATAAGGATCTGTAATTAGTAAACAAAAGTATGATAATCAAAACATTTTGAGAACAGACAACAAAAATATACTATAAACTGACTTTTCAAAGCATGCACTTCTAAAAGTCCTACATTAACAATTCTGTTGTAACTGTCAAAAAATCATTCAAAAAACACCATTTCGTCAGCCCATGGACAAAACTTTGTATCTCACTTTTTTGTTAAAATGAGTTCTTGGTACCATTTTGTAGCTGAGAAGTCAAAGTTTGTTGTGGTAAAACTTTGTGAGTCCATCTTCATCCTAAACCAACTGGTGACCCAATTTTCCAAATGTCATGGCAGAACCTTTTTCGTTCAGATACGAGATTTTGTTGTCATGGGGCAAACGATTTGCAATTTTAACTTTCTAAACTAGAGTTCCTGAGCTTCTTTCAAACAAAACATGGGAATACAATTAGGCTATTGGAACATTAGCCAAACAAATAACCATAAAATTGTCTGACTTTCCCTTTTTACAATCTAATAAATTTGATTGCACTGCATAATTTACAAGCCACTGTCACAGCAAGTTCACTTCCAAACATATTTGATGCTTTCTGGTTCATAAAGTCAATCAATATACCAGAAAGCGAGCTCATAAATCATATTCCTATTCGTTCGCTGCTGACATTTCTATATTTACAGCTTCCTGACTTTGCACTTGTACTTTAGATACAAACCATTAAACAACTATTTAAACATGATGCTGAACAAAGACAGGATTTAACAATTTGTAAAAACAGTATTTTTTTAAATAAAATGTCAGTAAGTACCATCTCTATAGTAAAATTTACAAAGAAAGGATTTTTGATTTTTTTCCTGAAAAGAGTTTTAAAAATATACACTTTTAAATAAAGGTTATTGAGAAATTTCCAATAAAATTCATATCTGCAAGCTCTTTCTTACTTTCAAATTTGTCAACAAAAATACAAATTTACCACTATAGACAAATTCAAACTTGAACTAGCTTTTGTCAAAAAATCTCCTGACTTTATCAGGAAAAACGAATTCACTTGGTTGTGACATTTTGTTTTAGACTTACTCAATACTCAAAAGTATAAAATATGTTTGAATGAAAATTCTCAAGGCATCATTTGGTCCTTTTATAGTATAGAAACTGTGGTAAACCATTGCACTTCATTTTACATGTTAATAAATATGCAAAATAACGCTTCGATAATGATGGGGGAAATTTTGTACTTGGTTAGCACGCTAAATCTAAATCGATAATTAAATCTTGGTAATGACGTACTTTGCAATTAAGTCCCTGGTTAAAAAACTCCAAAATAGTGAGCTTTGCAGACCAGAACAAATTAAAACCTGTCAGTCTTTTTCGACTTTGCTCATAATTGACAGGTGTCTACTCTGACTTTTTGATGGATTTGACAATATAAGTGTGATACAAATATTTGAATCGCTCCTTTGCTGAATTGTCAAGACATGTTGCATAAAAGAGGAGCCTGTGTTTAGTAACACTGTGGTTTTTAAAAAGTCTAACACTTCAAAGCTAAATCAAATATAAAAGCCACAAGTGCAGGTCTTGATTTATAAGTTTTTAAAGTTGAAAGGTTAGCAAATTTAGTCTTATTAATTTTCGGATTTAATTATACTGGATGATCCTCAGTTAATCCAATTTTAATTCTAAATATAAAAGCGACATATGTAGTGACACATTTTTCTAAATTAAAAAGTTGGCCAATGTTACTTGTAAACTTAGGTCCAATCTGCAATAACCATCTCCATCTTCTATTGAAAATAATTTCCTCTCAGCTCTTCAAGTTATGAAGAAAACAATTTTTCAGGCATTGCAGGGCACCACCCTCCTTTAGACATCTCACTGTAAATTTCAATGCTTGCTCGTAATATGCTTACAAGTGTAAATTTGTCATGTGCCATAATTCTTCAAAGGAAACTTTCATACAAAGTTATGCACCAAGACATATAAAATTTACAGATAACGAGGCCCAACATTCCCTATCATCATATCAACAGAGTAAGTTTAATAATAACGCTATACACTAGACTCAAATTGCCCAAGAGATGAGGATACAGTCAAAAACAAGAAGCTTAAAGATGATGGAAGCTTACATACGCATCCTTTTTACGTTCGGTTGGGATATCGTTAACGGATGACTTGCCGACATGATTGAATCTTGATACCTATGATTTACACGAGGGACGGATGGCGCATCTTTTGATCACACTTGCATAATTGAAAACTGTTCAATTTAGTAATGGGTGACAACATTTAATTCTTTTGTTTTATGTTTGCTCTTGAAAATCATTAAGTCAATATATGACTTCCAAGACCAGTAGTGACCTACAATGACCGGTAGCAATGGTGATAATGAGTAATACTTGGGCTGGGGTCTTTGGAATAGCTTTTTCACACAATTATTGCCCGTACATCCTTTGTATGCAACTCCAGAACACTTACAATCAGTGTTTCTGCTAAGGCCGTATGGCGCGCCATTGCGAAAATTGGCGCAACAAGTTTCTGAAAATGTGTGAGAACGATATTTTTCTATGTTTATTGAGTCAATTTTTAGCCACAGCT
>JXSR01S009680.1:52161-75093 GCA_000969725.1 Ophiothrix spiculata
GGCATCACATTTATAAATGATTCAAAAAGATTATGTTTGCCAGTAGTAGCATTATACATGCATTTCAATTATATCTAAGGCCTATTTTCAAATCTATTTTTTCTCCCGGTGATTTGACATCCACTGATATTTGTTTCACGTAGAGCTAACATTTACTTCATCCCCCGTCCCCTGATGCAGACACAGAGTAGGATAATCAGCCATCTGTCTACGTTATCGGAATGCGAGCAAGTCTGAAACATCGCTCCATAAATAGGTTAAAATATACATGAAGACCTTGTCTTTATCAAACTCGCACCTACCCCTTACCCCTGAGTAGTTAGTATAGACACCGAGGGGATAATCAGCCATCTGTCTGTTAGCGCTGTATCGGAATGAGAGCAAGATCAAAGATGATAGGATAGAATAGACAAGTTGGCATTCTTTTATCACACCTTTAGCGCTGATTTAGAATAACACACCCTTGGGTTTTTTGCAGTCAGTATTTTCACCATTGGTGTTGATCTAAATATGGTTCAAATCATAAGTAAGCTAAACCTTAGTATGAACTTTTGACCTGACAGACCAAAGAGAAACAAAATGTATAAAAACAAATTTCAAAATTGAACTATAAGTAAGAACATTGGGAGAATGCTATATTTGACAGATACAAAATTCTTGTCACTTTAAAAACTACTCGAATTGTGATCAAGAAATCTGCGCTCTCATCTTCAAAAAAATATTGCTACTTAAAAATGAAGCACACGGGAAGTCAACAAAACTCTTGATATTTTTTTATATGGCATGACGTTTGTGACTTCGATGGCCTACATTTGGATGCAGGTCAGGATTAGAGATGAAACAAGACAGTATTGTTGATCAAATGTATTTTACACCATTGTATTCAGGATTTTTATTCAGGGGGAGGACAGTTTGTGGGCCAGTGAGGGAAACTTCTGTGGGCCAGTGAATCTTTTGTTTGGTGTAACCAGCTGTATTTTAATACTCTGACCAAGTGAGCCTCAGGTATGAGGATAAATCTACTAGCTGAGCAATTGGGATGATTTGTGGATGAGTAAAACACACTTAACATCTTACATATTCTTAGGATTTCAGACCCACACCTTTGCCTCCCTAATCAGATTCCCTAGACAGGCGATTGTCTCCCCCGAAAACAATCTGTGAAATTACGAACATAACATGATAACGTCATTGTCACCTTATTAACCATCTGTATAAGCTTGTGACATTTAGCGCCTGGACATGATGACAATACCATCTTCAGTAATGCTAATTCCAAAAGGTTAAATAGTCATTAAGCTTTGACAGATTTCTCGCTTCTTCTTCGTTGTTGTTTATTTCACATGTTTCTACTTCTGGTAAGAGAGACATCACTGTCAGCGATAGTGTTCATATGATTCCTTAGCCTTTGCCACAGGCCATCTGTGCAAGCCATGGAATGATTCCTTAGCCTTTGCCACAGGCCATCTGTGCAAGCCATGGAATGCATACAAGAATACTTGCCAATTCAAGAGAACATATTTCACAAGTTTTAAAACTCCAGGTACAACATGTGTTATCCAAACAAACTCTTCTCTTGCCTTGAGCACATGGATGACCATTCCTGATGGGGTCAAAGATCAAAACACTTCCTTCTGCTCTGTAAAATCATCTGATTAAAGATGCTAAAAGATTCATCTTGGACTAACACAGTTCATGAACTTTAATGCAACAATGAAAGTCAAAATGTGTCTTCAATCTTCTGTCTTTTGCACATGGATGACCAAATACTTATGTGGTCAAAAGGTTGAAACAATTCCTAGCACTTCCAAACAGATGAACTCATCTGATCTAAGTTGCCCACAGCCTCTTTAGCTTGTCACACCTTTTGACTCAAACATGCAAAGATCATGGACTTTCATATTATGCAACAATGATAGTTCATGCATCTTCAATCTTCTGGTTGACCATGCCTGACAGGATCAATAGATCACAACACTTCCTTTTGCCTCCCACTAGATGAACTCATCTGATCTAATTTGCCACCCACTTTCGACTTACAGATTATAACTTGTTATATTATGCTACAGAAACGTTCATGTGTCTGCCTTCAGCACATGAATGACCATGTCTAGTGGGTCCAAAGATCAGGACACTTCCTTTTGCTATGCAGAAGTCTTTCACACCTTTGCCTCAAAGATTGTGAACTTTTGATATTATACAAGACGAAAGTTCATATATCTTCAATCTTCAGTGGTATTTTAAAATTTGAATTCACACAAATCATGGCTTGGAGCTCGAGACATGCATCCTACCATGAACTTCTATAAATATTTTGATGAAGTTGTTTGTAGACTAGCTACTAGTCTCTATATACCCAAGCCCAGAAGTTAATCATTAATCATTGTGTAGGCCTACAAGTGCAAATCAATACAAATACACAGATTGCTTTACAAAATGTGTTTACCCATAATAGTACATGGGGGCACTGTACTGCCAATAAAAACTCCAATACATCAAGATTGGGGTACTGATGTCATTGGTCAGAAAAAAAACAGTCACTGCAAGCCTCAGACATATACAAACTTCATTCCCACATGTTATTTTACTGCCTAACACCAAATTCTACACACTCCTAAGTCCAATATAGAGACTAGTTACAAGGCTAATTGATGATGTAATATCATGTGACTACTTGAGCATGCTCAGAATGGTACACCAAATTTTAAATGACTGCAGGCCTATTTCATTTTTTCATGTGTGTGTCTAAACTTTAAGTATTACAATATAAATAATTTAGTTGAATTTATTCAAGTATGAGAAAAGTGTGGTTAGACAGTTGTGATATGAATAGACAGGTGTTAGGTAAATTGAAGCGTGTACTGGTCAATCATGATAAAGTTGTGTTTTGGGTATTAGGCCAATTGGTGTTGTCTTATCAAAAGTCATTTAAGGACAGGCTTTGTATCATAATTGTGTCTACATCTGGATAAAAGTATTTCAGAATGGGATATGAACTAAGTAAACATAAATAATGGTGTATCAAGGAAGTGAAAATCGCGGGTGAAAATAGAGTAAAACAACAGGGGATTGGGATATTGATATTGATACATGTATGAAATATTAGTGAAAATAGACATTAAATGCCTTGAATCAAGGCTAGTTGTTTGAAGCTTAAAGATCATGCCATATGCTCTCATGAAAGTTCATACATGTTGTTTTTAATAGTATTAAAGTTTAAATAGAATATTTGCACAAAACTTTGACATAGACTATTAATTATAAGAACTTCAAAAATTGGGGCAATTTTTTTAAAGTCCTATTACATCAATCAACAAACACCATTATTTATAAATAAATTATCAAAACAAAGACTATTTTGCACATGTGGATGTTGAAGTTCTATGAAATTTAAATGACCATTAAGTAATATATATTTTGTGGTCTGTGAATGTTGGATGAACTGCCATTTTCACTTGGGTGGTATCAGGGATGGTAAATGGAGTTGTATGGTGGTAAATGGGACAGGAGGGAATCTGGCCAAGTTTTATTTCCACAAGCCCCACATCTGGTTTGAACCACATTTCCATTTGCAGATATGCTGTCTATTATGAGGGAATTGTGATTAGAATCTACACTAAATTGTATGGCTTTTCAAAGAGAAAGTCGGAACATAATAAAAACATGTTGCTGTATTCTCTCTTGTGAAATACAAAGCATTCTCAAATTTATGGATATTTTGACATTGATCATGTTGATTACTGCTACACAAGCGAGGTCATGTGGGCTGGGAATGCTTTGGAAAAAGAATAAAAACTCAAAATTCAATCTAAGCAAAACTGGGGACATGCTTCATATAATATACAATAACAAATAAATTACCCTGGGGAAATATATGAAATAGATTTGAAAGTTATCATGGATTCAACATACATTGTCAAATTATCAACCCTAATAAGAATTGTAATGATGCAGAAGTTGAATCAAATATTACATTATTTATTTGGTTCTCAGCTGAATTGGTTTTATTGCATTCAAAAGACATTTTTTCTCAATTATTTGGCATTTTCTGTGTGGTATTTAAGATAGTCTACAGTCAAAGGTCATGTTTTATCATGATTTCAAGATGCAAATACATTTGTAAGGAATTCATTCAATTCAACACTTTTTCCACTTGTCCCAGTGCCTCAGTTTACCAGGCTTCTCTCTTTGTTCAAAAAGCTTGAAAATTTACCATGTTTTATCCTAATTTCTTTAAAAATATACTCTATCTGATCAAGGAAGTTAACTTCCTTGATCTGATGTTATCAACCTACAAGTTAACATGCAATATTAAAAGTTAAACAGCCTATTGAAAATATTTTCAATCACATCAATGTGCACACAAAGACCCAATACCCACTAAAATTTAAAAAAATGCTTTGTGTATTTATTATTGGTTGGAATGGTCCTCCCAGCACTGATAACCCCCAAGATGGCCCATGAATGTTACCATCAAAGTTACAGCTCAATTTCACACAATGTTTTTATTTTGCCCATGGGGTTTCAATTTCACAATATAATAGTCGCAGTCCCCGTGGATATTTAATGCAATTTACCACCGCTTTTTTCCCTTCCTTACTATGGCATTGGGAGACTGAATAAAGGAGGTTAAATTTCATGATTTTGTATCGAAACAAATGCTTTGTCTGGCACGGTATGGTATGGTTAACCATGAAAAGCATTGATTACTACTTCGCATTATTGGTAGAAGCTTTTTATGTCTAGCAGTAGTACTAGAGATTGAATTAAATTTTTCTTGCAAATTTTAATTGCTATTGATGAATTGCTAAATTGACAATTCTAAGTTAATAATGATGTCTGTAAATGGCATTTGAAGCAATTGGAAAATCTATTCTTTTTTTCTTCAAGGACTATTATCATAAGTAATGAAACGTCCAACAGAATTTGAGATCAAATTATTAAGTCAAACACAAACACAGAGTAGGATTGCATTTTACAGACGATGGAGCCCTGTACTCTGGATGCTTGTTTACATTATCCATAAAATTTTGTTTAGCCATCTAAGTTAAGACATAACTGTGACAGAGAATTATGTAGTAAATGTTATACTACGATTCACTCTAACATCAGAATCAGAAAATATACTTGTTTTATCAGAAATGGTTGCTTTTATCATGTCAGACATACCTTTGTGCATGTACATACATGTACATCACAATTCAACTCGTCCATCAATTGACTGTCATCATTAATCAGAAATCCAACAAAAAACGATCATTCTAAATCAAGTTTGCTGTTTGCTTCAAGGCCATTTGATTAATAAGCTATTTCTGTTGTATTTCGCATAAAAATCAAATGCTACATAATGAAACCCGTTATTATGCAATTTCTGGGAAGGGGCCTCATTTTATGTCAACAGTCAAATATTTCAACAACTTTATCGCCATGTCCTCGATGTACATAATCACAAACTAACAATCAAAATTTAACATTTTAATATAAATAATTTCAAATCATATTTGTTGCCTGCTCTAAGATTTAATATTCTTGCGTGTGTTTTTTATCAAACCCATTTACAATACTATGCAGAGAAGGGGCCTTAATTACATCAACAAAAATGTTCAATTTCAAAAAATGTCAAATCACATTGCCCTAAATAGGCCACACGCACAATAGCTGAAAATTCAACATAAAAATATTTAATTTGCTCCTTCCAAGGCCATTCATAAACCCATGTATATGCATTATATATATGATACTCATTGACATGTGGGGAAGGGGCCCCATTTTATATCAACAATCACATTCAATTTCTATAATCCAACCAATGTCAAATCACTTTGTCCCCAATACACCGTCACATTGCATGTATGTACGCGTAATCATTAAGCAATACAGGAAGTTGTCCAAACCCAACATGATGGATATCACGGTGCTATCTTCAGTAGATCAGTTTTGTCGTACATTTCATTCATTGTGACTGAATATTGCCTAACATCGTTGACTGAATGAATTACAATCGTGCTAGATATTGTGCCTTCCTTCATGTATATTAATATTGCCCGGTGGCTACAAGATGTCAGAAAACATGTGTCTGAGTTTGGTCCTTTGTTTGGATGCTAAATATGAATACGGAGGATGAAGAATATACCAGACTTGTGGAGAAGATGGCTGGTTTGTTGTGTGCCAAAATGTGAGGATACATGTTCATGATATTTCTGTGTTTATTTGATTTAGATCCAAAACATAAATATGGATGCTAGAAATACTTCTGAAAAATTAAATTAACTATTATCTATTTTGTTTCAAAATTCTACTGGCAACCCTATTGATTCAATTTATTGTAGAAGTTAAAACCTTAAAGTTTGTTTTTATTTAATTTGAGCCAGATGGACGAAAATCCATTGTTTAGCCTTAATTGACTTTATAATTAAAGGGTTTTATAAGATTATAATAACAGAGCTGTAATGATTAGGGATGATAACAACTTTCATCAAACTTGAGCTGAATTGATTAACAATAATGTGCAGATCTGGTACAGCGTGGATAAATTACCATAATTAAAATGGGTCTTAGATAATTTTATCAATAATGTCATGATATGTTGATTTTGTGTTAAACTTAACCAGTATTATGTTTGATCTAATAATGTGTTCTAAACTTGGTGATAAAAATCAATTAAATTGTCACCTGATTTATGATATCAGATGTTGATTTCTGTCTTTTGTCTTTAACCAGTATTGTGTTTGATCTAAAAACATGATCTTAAATTTGAAAAATAATGCAATTTTATAGCATATTTTAAAATATCACACAAACTAATAGTAAGCTTGATTACCATGAAAAATGACAGCTCATTTTCATGCATTAATCATGTTGTTAAAATGGCAAAATGCCCGCGCCCTACATCTATTCACCAGCAGTCAGATGCAGCCATAATCATTTCTGCTCATCAATCATGTCAATTTCAGCTTGTTTTAATGCCAGTAAGTAATGTATCACCCTAATAGCCGAGTATATACCGTGTCTCAAGTATTCGTGTGCTTTATCCAGCTCTAATCAATGTTAATACTAATTATGCAATTTTTCAATTACTGCAAAAGCATTGAGATTGATTTCTGGCTCATGGTACAGACATCAGAGCAAACTAAACGTGCAAACATGGCCCCAAATAGGGTCACAGATAAACCTTAAAACTTAGATAATTAATAATTTAAATCAGACAGAAAAAAATTTAAAAATATTATGAACACTTTTCAGACTCGCCCCAACTAGAAATGTGTTGTGTTAATTTTAGGAAACTGCTATCTGTGTGAAGGTCAGGGCTGTGTACTTTTTCTGATTTGTATAGAAAATGAGCAAATGATGGATGGTTTTCTTAATCAAGATCAGCTTTTTAGAAACGGTTGTGTCATTGTGTATGGAAATATTTTTTATTCTATAATTTTTACATCTATATTTTTGATGACATTTCTTTTCAACAACTAGACTTCGAAAAATTGCATTTTTGAATAGAATACTTGTTTACAATACATTGATTAAATTGGTAGGAAGCAGTCGTAATTGGGTTTTTTTTTTAAATAATTCAAATATTTCATTTATTACTTTTTTCATTTATTACTTTAAATTTTACCATGGTAAACAAAATCATGCCCAACCTTTTGTATAATGTATCACAAGTTCTCAGATTTTGTTTTAAACCACAATCACATCTGTGTCCATATGTATGCATGAAAGTGTTTAAAATTTTCAAAAGGACAATTTAATTAATCAACCTCAACTACTTTACAAAATGACTTAAATGTGTCTTGTTAAATCAAATACCTTGAATAAGAAATTAAATTTAGTAATACAAGAAATTAAATTCTATCAAATGCTATAATCAAAGCCAACAAAATAAAGAGGTAATTGTCAATAATTAAGCCAATTATTGCAGACAATGCCACATTGTCTGCTATTTATGCTAATATATAATAGGCTCAGACCCAGACTCATGACCAATTAAAAATTCCAGACAATATTTCAGAGTTCAACAACATTTGAAGTGGGGTAACTCAGATTTGGTGCCAGATATGCATGAATTTTGGAGCATGGTTAGAATGGCTAGAATACTTTGGTCAGAACAAAGTCTTAGGTCAGAACATTTTGAAGTGGCACATTTTGGAACCTGTGCCAGCACATGAGGTTTTAGTCAGCCTACAGGTGCGCTACTTGACTTCGAGAACCTATTAAATATGCGACTTATAGAATTTATGGTTTCTTCTTCAAATTTATCAAGAAATTGACAAGAAATTGATGAAACAGTACTTGATGATTTATGGTCCATTAACCAACAAAGGAATCAATATGAAACAAAGGAATTAGGCTATTTAAGAAGCAAACAGTGGATAAGCTTAATCACTTTTCCAATTGTTATGACATGACTCAAAGTATCAGTATGATGCACAAAGGGTGCCTACACTTTTATTATAAATTTTAACTGTTTATCATGTCTGCTATAAAATATCTTGATATTTATAGTTCAAGTTCTTATCATAGTTTTATCTTTTAAGGTCAAGGTGGATGATTGCTACTTTCATGTTTACTCTGAAGTATGTATTCTTGTTGTGCTTTAATTTAATCTAATTTTTTGTTACATATAAGTACTTTTTCATGATTAGATTTGAAAATGGTTCTGTCGCAAATAGTGGACACAACATAGCCCTGTTTCCTTTTGAAATCTTGAAATCATACATCAATTTCAACTAGTAATTGCTGGCCCTTGCAGTTGAAAAGAACCATGCACCCATGGATCAAAATCATCTCTAGATAACAGCAATTCTATTTAGCTTTGCAATTATCTCTAACACAAATCCACAAGTTCAATCAAACAGACATAATCCATTGGGTTTATCCATGACTGGATTGCTATACCCGAAGGCAAATTCTGAATCTATACTCAGAAACCCATCTGAGTCTTCCATGTAGTCAAACCCTACTGACACAGTCATCTTACAGCTGTATGAGTCTGATAATCAGGGGGTGGGGGCCTTCTCAATAAGCTTCAATTTTCATAAAGGTGTCTGTCTGGTGCAGACTGCTGATGTGAACTGAAAGTTGAAACCTTTTTTTGCATGGGTAGGTCAAGCTTCCTCAACAGCAGTGTGAGAGCATAGATCCTGGAACTTCCAGGAGCTATGTTGAGCCACTTGACACTTTGAAGGATGTTACTTGGCATTTTTTATCCAAGTGGAAATAAACAAAATATATAAGAATTTCAAATTTTGACAATTTAAACCTGTGCCAAATTGAAGATCCCTGGTTAGGTGTACACATGGGAAAAAAGAGAAAAGATTCTTTTTTCCATGAACTTTCACCCAAATTTAGGTTGTAAACAATTCTGGGGTTGATTTCACTAACATTACGATGCATCGTAGCTAACGAAGGGTTCAGCTCGTAACTATAACTAGACTTCATAAAAACGTGAAAACCCTTCGTAAGTGTTCACCGCATCGAAAGACAAATGAATTATGCATTAGAAAAATTGAACCCTTTGCTAACATTGCATGGGGTTACGTGGTGGTTTTAGCTAACGATGGGTTTTGGTCTTACGATGGGTTGACGATGCATTTTAACGTTGAAATCGACCCCTGGTTGCTTAATAGCATTCTTAAAATCTACAATTTGTCTGAAAGGAGTCAATATTTATCACTTTTCTTCAAAATGGGGTGTCCATGAAGTGAAATTTGGTGCTTCAATAATGGAACTAAAAAGGAGAGAGGTGTTAAAAGGTTGTCATTCGTTACTGATGTACATACATGTGAGTTCCCCCTCCTTCACCGATTTATAATATAATCAGGATGGCCAAGGGCTCTGTAGAACTGATCATATCATATCATATGCATTGTCATTACTTCTACCAGTCAGCTAGAAATCCTCGTCTCTGTGGTCTCATTATATCTATCTCAACATCATCAGAATAATTACAAGTCAAGCAGAAGATGAGGGAATATTTTACTACCAACAACAGCTTCCTTGTCAAGGGTTTAATTTACCAGGACATACATACGTCAATGAACATTTCAATTTTCCATGCATTTTTTAATTTTTGCAATTAAATATATTTGAAATTGAAGACACACGACATGATTCACAATAATTACAATTCGAGCAGAAAATTCAAGATATATTAAAGATCTTAAGGCGACACTTGATTTAACATCTGAAAGATATCATGGACTACATTTGTTATGATGAACATATCACAGACATGCAGATGGTTTACTTCTATTAAAACTTTCAAACATTTTCACACAATTTCTGTTGTAATTAATGTAAAAACTTTTGAAATATAAACCTTCATATCTCTAGTAGATAGCAAAATCAGTATGAACATAATATGTAATTGAAGTTTAATAAAGAAATGACTGTGGTGACTTAATTTTAGTTCCTATTAACCCTAGTCTGTAATGCACAATTTGGACATTTGTCAGTTTTATAAATGAGATTTAGTTCAGTTATATCAAACAGGGAATCCCCAAGGTAAACTATAGGCCTATGTCTATTATAGATGCATTAATGCTAAAATTTCAGTCTTTGTTTTTGTTGTGACTCATTTGTATATTTTATGACCGAATATTACATAGCGCAGATTTTCCGATAACGATCTGTTATTTATAGGCCTTTAATCTTTTATCTACTCTTTTCACAAGTAATTAAGCGACATTGGTAAATACACTTCAATCACTTGGTTTACTCTGCACATAGTTTAGCGCCTCAATTCCATGTCATGTACACGACAAGCTCAACTCACTTTATACAGCCAACATTGACCATTTGACAGTTTGCATATAGAGGCCTACAAAAGCTATGTCCATAGCCTGGAAAATCATGATGGACTCTTGTTTTCTAGTGCTCAAATTAATATGCCGCGGGTAGGTTAGCTGTGGGGCAACCAGGTACCGAAAACAGTCTGGAATTTTTTTAACAGCAAATTTTAGGTTCAGAGAGGATATTGGAAAAGAGGAAATTTTACGGTGTTGATATTTCAAAATAAATCAACTTAATAGGCCTATTGACTAATATGGAATACATAAGGTCATGGGAATTTCGTTAATCCAGATTGAAAACAAGACCAGTATCAATTTCAGTCTACTATTGTTTATATATTGTCCAAGAATATAAATATTGATCATGAGTTTAAACTCCAGTAAATTTATGCTAAATCCATCATTAAGCTTTTATCCAAATAATTTTGATATTCCACAATAAATAGGTCATGGACCATGATCATGATGATGCTTATTGGTTTAGCTTCAAGGCTTATTGATGCAAAAAATAACACTTCAAATTTACCATTTATTTAAGGCTTAGTCACCATTTATCAGGGAAAATTTGCACGCAAAGCTTCATCTGTAGCACAAAATGAAGTTTGCTGAATTTACAACTAAGTTTGAGTTGAATGAACATAAATATCAAGTTTTGTAGTTAAGTCATCTTCACAGTGGTATAAGCTAAACAAGTTGTTCCATCTGAAATCTTGATTAAATCAAACATAAACTTTGGGTAAAATGGTGCAGTTAAACATAGATTATCTATGAGTTAAATGATAAAAGATCACCCATGATGAATAATGGACTATTTTGACAACTTTTAATCTTATTTACTGAAATATCAAGGAATTTTCACACCTGAATTTCTTTAGAAATCGCTCTCTTCTCTAAAACATAATCACAGATGTGTTAAATGCTATTAAGAAATTATCCATAAATGTGTTGATAGAAGATTGCTGTTTAAACGTCACTTGTGAAAAGTCCTGAAAATCATGTCACAACTATTCAAGTGCTATGGTTAGTAAATGGATTTGTGCGGGCTATTAAGAAAATGACATCTCTGTGAATTTGAGCAAGCGAATTACGCAACATCGTGTACCATTACAGTGCGCATATTTCATCGTCTATTTAGAACTATGTTTTGAAATTGATCCGTTTGTACAAATCAATGTCCCATGGGTGGTATCGTTATTTATAAATTAGATATCAATATTTGGGTGGCTCAGAGCTCGTCCCAAAATGTTTTCACTTCCAATTTTTAGTTATGCTCCAATGACATTTGTATTTCTTGGTAATATTCAACGGTAGGTCAAAATACATCTTAAGATCAAGTCTTTCTCAGTTTAATTTTAGAAAAAAGTAGATCAACTTTTCTTATTTTTAAATGAAGCAATTATCATTATCATATTAATATTTTGCCAGTAAATGGTGAAAAGTTTGACAGCCCCAACCATTCAACATTCCTCCCTTTTATTCCCCCTTCACTGTCCCAACAAACCAATTTTACTCCATTGATTTTGGATATTCTCTATTTTTGTTCTGCACATGAAAAATGCTTGACAAACGAATGTCCAAAAGAAACACAAAAGACAGCGGGCAAAACATAAAGGAACAATTATGGACTATCTACCTAGAATAGCTTGCAAATGGCCTTCGATAGTGTTGCTTTACAGACATAGACATATAAACCATTGTTTAGCTCTTTACAATTTATAACAAAATTAACAACAAATATGTTGCTCAACATGTACACCTTCCAAAAAATGGAGTGATAAAAATGAATGGAATTAGCCATCTTTATTTATAAATATTAAGATTAAGAGATCATGATACACACCTGCAGTCTAACAAGTCTTTCTACTATTTTCATGTCATGACTGAACATAAACAACAGATTAATGGTTTGATTTCATCAATATGTGTACCGCCGCGGCAAAAGGGTCCAGTTGTCGACCCGTACATGTTGCTCATTGTAGCATATCTGATGTATACAAATACCATACATTAGATATGCTACAAGGAGCAACATGTACGAGCCGACAACTGGACCCTTTTGCCGCGGCGGTACACATATCATTACATTACAGTGGTAATAATTGGCTATTATATTGATAATAGAATTCACAATTTATTGTTCATAAGTAAAAATTTAGGGATGGTTCTGAAGACTGCAAAAATTGTTGCAAATTATACGATGTCAATGAGAATTCAATGGCTTCCAATCCCACTCCTGACACTATTGGAAATATGAAAAATTTTGCTAGCATTTCAATTCTGCTAATTTTGCAAGCACCATAAAGTACTATATAGACCTTTTTAAATGCTGTGCTGCAAATGAATTATAACATGGTTTGGAAAAGCAAAATGTAGCACTAAAAACTGAACAGAAAAAGTAAGGACTTTGAAAATTCACCGAATATTCATGTCATGAAATTTAAGTACTATATATGGCTTCTCTCATGATATGTTTCAAACCAAACTAAGCTAATGCCTGAAAAGTTCTATGAAAATATTTTGGCATTTTTCTCTTACTCTCAGTGGTAAACAGTGGTAAAGAAGAATAATTGAGAATTCAGTTCACACATGAAGTGAATGAGTCTCAAGTTAAATCAGCCCGAGGGATGTGTGTGACTCTACAGATCCCAGCGATGAGCTCAACACAAAGACAGACCTGGTCATTTGGATATAATGAGAATAATTAATTCTGGCAAGGTAAAATGGTAAAATGCATACGATTAGTGATGCTGAAATACATACCAGAAAATGCTTTTAGAAAGAATAAGTATTGCTAATAAAAGCTACATAGCAAATTTATGCAAATTTATTTTAAAATTGTCAATGAGAGGAAAAAGTACATTTATGCAAATCATTTTAAAATTTCAATGAGAGAAAAAAGTACATTTCTGCAACAACAACAAAAAAATCAATGAGAGAAAAAATACATTTATGCAAATTTATTTTAAAATTTCAATGAGAGAAAAAAAATAATTTCTTTAACAAAAATAAAGATTGAAATAAAAGAAACCTCCAATCAATGTAACAGCTTGGTCTTGGATTATTTTTTTTCTTGGTTTTTTTTTTTTTTTTTTTTTTTTTTTGACATTCCACAGATGACATAAGATGTCTGCTTGCATCACAATTGCCATGTTTCAATTGATATTGGCGAGCTAGCAAGGACAAGTAGCTTCATATCCAAAGAAATAGGCCTACTTGACCAGTGTAAATAATCATCTAGCACATTGGGTGGGGAGTAGGACTAACAACCAATTTGAATGTGTTGTGTTGGCTAACATGTTTTGTCAAACTGTTAAAGACATGAATTTTCCATCAAGACTTACAACATATAGGCCTACATCATAAACAATCTGGAAAATGAGTGTGTGGATGATGGTGCAAGGTTTTGTAAATTTTATGCACCAAAAGGTATTGAATGATAATTATGGGATTATCCCAGGGTTTGAAAACAATGCATCATGTCTATTGTCTAGTCTACATGATTCCCCATTTGTGCATATGTTTTCAGTTATTAGTTGGGTCCTATTTGGGGTTTAAATAACATTATTTATAAATGAAGTCGAAATTGAAACTTGGCAGGATTAGTATGAAGCAATCACCCATTTTAAATGTTATAAACTGCTTAATTCATAATTTTTGTTACCAAGTTACCAAAAACACTAGCACAATAATCCGGGACAATAATATACTGTCAACAAGTTCATGTAGCTCTACAACACAGAATTGAACTGAAAATTTAATTTCCTTAACTTAGAAACCTCATTTCAATAAAATGCAAAACCCCAATCCTCTATAGAAATAGAAGAACGTTGAAGTAGCAATTTCCTCACAAAAACACGACTGCACCGGAAAATCACGAAATGAATGCTGAGTGGCCCTTGACAAAAAATGTAAGCCAGTAATAGCGGGGAAATAGTGCACAACTATCGTCCTACCAGCTGTTTAATTTAACCCCAGGCCAAGTCGCTTTATATTTATCTGATACATAAAAACAAGAAAACAAAGAAATTGCACATGAAATATAATAGTAAACTCACTCTGTGTTCTTTTTACTCCATGTAATAGGATCCACTGTTTTTGATAATGTGACTTGAAGAAGAAACAAAATTGCGTTGAAAAAGAAAATCCAACGAGATGTGAGCAAATTGCAGTCCATTTTGGTTTCCGTTTTATGATTTCTCATGGCATTCAAAGAAATAATAATAAAACTCATGAGAATGTTCTCATATCTGCCTGGATAGTATAGATCCTGTCTCACTGGTCAGCTGCAAATAAAAGATATCAACTCCTTTCTAGTGTCATTAACTTATAAAAGATCCAAATTCACACGTTCTTTGAGAGTATGAACACCAGGATAAACACAAGACCCAAGTTTCTGGTCCCTGGCCTGTGTAGTATTCCACTACTTGCTCTATCAGTGTGTTGTGTGTATACACTAATGCTCAATGCACAATTTCAAAAACTTAACAGCAACTCGAGAATTTTTCCACTGCAAAGTTGTTAATAAAATCCCTCAAATGGAACTCACTACCTCCAACTATATAATGTTTTTAAAGTTATTCCAATTGAATATTTGTAAGGATCCCAAGATATCTATCGTTCACATTAGCTCCACATAATCACCACAGTGTCTGGAATGAACTAGTGATAAAAGTAATGAAAACACACTCTGTGTGATGTCATGGCTGGTGACTGACTTGTGGCAGCATGATGGCAGTATAACACCAAGTATGCACTAATGGGTTATTTTTTAATGGGAGCAAATTTTCATTGAAAGTATGAAAATAAATCCTGGGCAAAAATATAATTATACTTTTTCCCCTTGGGATTGCTCCACACTGAAAATTGAAATATAAAATATTCTGTTAGAGACTTATCTCACAACTTTTTTGTGTTGTAAAAGTTTGAGAATTTGAGTTCACAACTGGCAATACGCTTAAAAACTTGAAAATAAAATATATTCATACACTCTGCGTTAAGTACGCGTTGAAATTGTAAATCTAATTGGACAGTTGGTAACTTTTACGCATTCATTAATCTCGTTTAGTTGCACGCTGCGTATCGCGTAGTGCGTTGCACAATTCCATGTACGCGTACGCGTAACATGCTCGCGCTTAGATGGCAAGTTTCATTTTAAAAGAAAGTTAAATCTAAATTACAATGATTAACATGGGACAATGGGTGGTTTCATTTTCTATGTTTTATTGAAATAGCAAACATATTTTAAAATAATTATGCCGTTTAATTTCTTTGTAATTTCATTCTAATCATTGTCGTGTATGAATTAGATTAATAACTGCCCTTTACTTGACGCACATGAAATTGTTATAAAAATAATGCACCTTGGGCTGAAGTTGAAGTTGTCCAACTCACTCGGCTACGCCTCGTGAGTGCGGACAACTCCAACTTCAGCACGCGGTGCATTATTGTTGTACAATTTCACTTGCGTCAAGTAATACGCAGTTATTAATCTATAATTAAAATCAAGAGAAAGTAACATAGACCAACAAATGGCTATAATTGAGAGAAAATCAACTTCTATTCAGGCGGCATAGGACACGATAAATAGCATTCACTAGATTTAGGGACGAGGGATTTCTAAAACGCAAATTTAGGATACGATTTACGTGTGTTTCTATTGGGTCATGTGACTCACTATTGAAGAAATATTTACAAAGATCATATTTTTACCTTTCCTCAAAAAATTACAAAAGTGTTCTTATAGTAATCAACATAATTATGTTATTCTAAATCCGCTGGGGTTCACGCGTGAATCCCACTTTTTATAGATGTTATCATATTTTTTTACCTATTACGAACATAATTTTAGTGATCATCCCAGAAGTTGTATTTTTCCACGAATCCCAACGGCTTTCCAGAGGCGGTATAGGACATGACGCAACAGGGGGATCGGCTACAATACCGTACGACAAGAGCCGGCTGTAACAAGGGTAAAACTCCAGTGTTTCTAATCTGTTATTTTTGTATTTTTGAAATGGGTTTATAGGAATTAGCCTTTTTTTCTTTTTGTTCTGAGTCAACTGTTTTTAAAGGCTGGGGTAGACGTTCAAATGGCATAAACCGTTTTTGTGTACTCTAATTCTCTAACTAATTGATTAAACTATGTAAAAGTGTACATTTTTAAAAGCGGGTTTTACCCTAAACATGATGATGATGTCAGTTTTTGACCAAAAAGGTCAGTTTTGGCAAAAAAAAATGTTAAAAAACACATTTTTTGCCCCCCCCCCCCAAAAAAAAAGGGGGGGAAGGGGGAATGAGGTAACTGATATTTGTGTCAGGTTAACCATCTGTGACCCTATGTGAGACAAAAATGGGTGAAATGATACCCTATCTGAGACCATAAATCTACTATAACTGTTCGAATGGATACCCTATCCAGGACTTACCTGTTCAAATTAATACCCTATCTGAGACCGTATGCAAATATGACAAAATAATTATTACAAGAAATCATAGGTAAAATGTACACTGAAAACAAAATCAGGTGTCATTTGACACTTTTAAAACGGGTCCTCAGGTAAGCATGCAAAGGTGTCCAACTGACACCTACCTAAGTGTACAATAAACACCTATGAAAGTGTCACGAGATAATTGACACTCCATAGGTGTTTATTTACACTTAAGAATAGATAATTGACACTCCATCGGTGTTTGTTGTACACTTGGGTAGGTGTCAGTGGACTCCTTTGCATGCTTACCTGAGGACCCGTTTTAAAAGTGTCAAAAGACACCTGATTTTGTTTTCAGTGTAACTGTAAACCATTTGAACAGAACACTTACAAGAAGTGTGTCTACGTATTTGAAGCACTTTTAGTGGCAATTTAAGGCAACATTGTCATTAATTCAGCCATTCATTCTTAGTTTTATACCCTATCAGAGACTTAAAAGCCAAAATTGATACCTTATGTGAGACTTGCAGAGTACCAGGTTGATTTTGATACCCTATATTGTAAGTCTCGAGACCTGTCCAGGTCTCACCTTTTTGGTAACGTGGTTGGTTACCCGGTCACGTCAGAATACCCAGTTAACCACTTCCCTATACACATGGATGGTAAATTGATAGATAGATGGGAAAGAGGAGAAAAGACAACAAAAATATCATTGCTGGCTCTGGCGTGATTCGAACACGCAACCTTCTGATCTGGAGTCAGACGCGCTTCCATTGCGCCACAGAGTCATAATACACAGATAGATATTTTGGTATAAAAGAGCAGAAGATAATACGCCCAAAGAGCATCCCAATTTCCCATAAAGGAATACATAATAGAAGTCGGGAAGGAAAACAGTAGAAAGGAATCGAAGTTCTGAGCTTAAATGACTTGCCTTAATCCTAGAGGTAGTGTAAACATCTTGACCCCCGATGTACAACCGGATGTACTTAGTACAAAAGTGATTACTGGGATGTGCCGCAAACTTGGGTAGCAAAATCAGGCTCTCTAGTATGCCAACGGGTCCTTTTTCTTTGCAAGATGTGGTATTTTGATGGGTCTGTTTTTCAAAAAAAATTGCGTCAAAATGGCGCAAATTTTGGATTTTTTTTCTCTAAATTTCAAAAAAAAAGCAGGAAATTCTTGCCAATTTAGCATAAATTTTTGGAGAAAATTTCAATTTTTGTATAAACTCAACTCAAAATTTTGGGAATTTGGTATAAGGATGGGTCCCTTTTTCTTAAAAATTGGTATATACATGGGTGGTACTTCAAATTTCCCAGCGGCACACCCCTACCAAAACCAAACTTGAGTACCCCCCCCCCCTGGGTCTTAACCAGGCAAATTCTCATGTAGTTTTCTATCACTTACCCCAGCAATGTAATGTTGGAAATTATCATAGGCACAGCAATTATATTTTGGTTATCCTTTCTCCTCTGTCCTCTTTCCATATCTATCTATCAATTTACCATCCATGTGTATTGTCTATAGTGATGTGGGCAACAGCATGTGTGGTGTGAGGAAAACTTAAGTGCATTAACCCTTGAGGTGGGGTTCAAATCCCAAGGGAAACAGGTAATTTCTGTAAGTCATATTCATTTTTTAGGCATTTGGGAGTTAAAGTTATGTACACTGATTTTGCAAACTACATTGGCTCATATACAATTGGCCTAATAACAATGTCCATTTCTGTTTTGTTTGTTTGTTTTCAAAAAAATGTGCCATCTGGAAAAAATTAGTGCATTTACGATTTTTTGTTATAACTTCTGAAAATGATTTTCCAGTTATACCTGTGATGTTCTGCCTTTCCAAACTTTGATCAAGAACAAATAATATTAAAATTTGTTTTCTGAGCTGTCTTCATTATATTTGAAAATTTGTTTTCTGAGCTGTATCCAATATATTTGGTGAGATGAAATTTCTAAATGATCCATACTCTGTGAACATAGGGGATAAAATCACAGGTGGAGAAAAAATGTGATAACCAGTAAGGAAATTATTGAAGAACTCAAATGGTAAACATCTGCACAGTGAGGACATGTCGTGTGGAATTTTGGAGGCAGAAAGGCATTGGTCTGCAAATTTTTTTTAAACAACTTCGAATTATTGTAAAGTCCAATATCAGAGAGTTAAATTCAAAAAAAAAAAAAACTATAAGTCGCTATAATAGTCTAATTCAAGAGTTCTACACAAAATCAAAAGACCCAAAAAATATGAGTAAACAGTGTGTTGTCAGTTATCACAAAGAAGTGTTTCCAATATTAGTGATAGTGATATGATTGTGTCATCATGATGGAAAATAATATCAAAACTGAGCATGCAAAGAACGTACATGAGTAATTATTACCTTGCAATTAAGTTACTGTTTGTGTTTAAAAGTTGTCTTGAGAGAAAATTGAAATTGAGCTAAAATATTTGTAGATATACTCTTTTCGAGCTAAAATATTTGTAGATATACTCTTTTCGAGCATTACCTTTGTCAATATGTAAATTAATGTGTTTTATAATTATGCCAAAGAATTAACTTTATTGTGCCATTGTTGACGTCATCCTATTCAACAAAGTGTTGATTATTTTTTTACGAATCCACTGTTATCTGTACGAATCAACGAATAACAGTAGATTCGTAAAAAATAATCTACACTTTGTTGAATAGGATGACGTCACAGCAATGGTTTAACAGATTCTAATCGGGTTTATTTGCTACTTTATTACTTCACTAAATGATTTGATGGTATTTTATCTATTTAATGAATGAAATTGTATCATCCAATGCAATCCAAGAATCATTAAGTCCATTAGGTGTTATTTTATGATGATCGCAGGAAATAACTCGATTAGGCCTAAAAAAAAAATTGTTTGATTGGCGTAACCCGACCTACCCTAATTTTACCACCGACCCTAGATATTTTTATTTTTTTGAGCATGGTAAGAAACCTCCAAATCCCAAATTTGATGGGAATCGATTCATGGGAGCCCAAGATATGGCTTGCAGGACATTCAAAATGACAAATAAAAGATGTGTCACAGAAAAAGTGAAGATGTTTTTGTATATGTGCCATATATTTTGTGTTCTTGTATGTGAAACATAGACTTCGAAAATAAAAAAAATCAAAAAAAAATCCGACCTACCTACCCTAATTTTTTTTCTATGTTACGCCAATCAAACAATTATTTTTTTTAGCCTTACATCAAGAAACAGAGATTTCAAACACTTTTATCACCCGGAGACTTCACTACAATCTATTAAGATAAAGTTACTTGCCCATCTTTGGTGTTCATTTCGAATATATCTAGATTGATGGTAAGGCTGGTGCCTATCTGCTATATCAATGTCTTCTCTTAGCCTAGACAGGTGATGTTGCAAAATTGCACCAATTTTTGAAAAATAAAAAACACCCAACATATAATAATTTGAATTTCTAAGTTTTTCTAAGTTCTTTTTTCAAAAAGTAACATATGGTAATATGTCAAAATGTTTGAAAAATATTGTCCCTTAACCTCCAACTTGAATTATGCTGGATTATTCTAAATTGATTATTTTTGGTAAAAAAATAGAAAAGGAAGGCTCCCAAAGTAAACAAACATGTCCAGAAACATTAAAATTTTAAAAAACAATCCAATTTGACCTGAGCCTTGAGCCATGATTTGAACCCAAAACTATAAGGGTTCCTGCATGATCATCATCCTGTACTAGGGATTCCCAACTATCGGCACTCGTGCCAAATTTGGTTAGTGCTTTGACACTCTCTAAAAACAAAGAAATACATTAGGAATACACTGAGCAATAGGCAAGTTTAGTGCTTCCCCCTACTATTTTCTCATTTAAGTGGCGCATTGTAAGGACTAGTTGAGAACCCCTGCTGTAGACCATCATAATATTGGGAATAATACAAAACATCCTATATTATCATATTCAAAATTGGTAACATTTACAGATTTTTTCATTTGTCGAAAATTGTAATCTATGATTAAAATCCTAATATGAACATAGTACTTTAATAGTTAATGAAACACATCCATAATCATGACCCATACATACATATTACATAGCTTAGGGCTCTCACCAATTTAGTACTGAGACCCAAGTTGCTACATTTATTGGAGTAGTACTGATTTCATTATTTGCCTAAGTTTGGATATATAAATGTGTTAATGGATACGCAAACCTTATTCTGGTTTGGTAGCGAGTGCCTGCGCTTTCATATCCAAGATTATTGAGTGTACCTCAAACAAAGGCAAAATTTCAAGCACGCAGTAATGTTCTGGAGTGGTTTTTGTATCAAAATCACCTAGATAATGTCATTTTAAACTTTTTAAAGCAATGAGCACTTCAGAACGATGAGTGGATTGATTATATGATGCTTATGTCGCATGATTTGAATGAACTGCTACTTTGAAGGATTTCAATGTATTCAGGATATTGGGATTTTTTATGAAAGTCATTTTGTTGGAGGCTAAATTGAAGGTAAAGTGCTACTTCAAAAAGAAATGCATTTAAAAGGGATTATGTTCAATATTTATTTCAGTGGTGAAAATTACATCCATAACTTAGCTACTTCTTCTATTATAATGTTTTGCTGAATTTTGGAATTGGAAAATTAATATTTCATCTTGAACATCAGTACTGCCTTCTGCCACACATATAGAGCTTGTCAATGTTTAGAAAGTGTTTTCTAATGAAAAATTAGCTCATTCAAGCAACGCATATCTGTACAACTCCCACCCTTCCTAAAGCAACCTTGCTAAGCTTCATGCTTCATGAAATTTTATACGCATATATAACAAGTGGTCAGAACAAGTGGCCAGGTTACGGAAACACCGCAAAATATCCACATTAAGGGCCAAATCATAGTCGGCCTCCAAAACAAAATTTTTCCTACCAAACATTTGGTAGTGACGTCACCAAACATTTGCCATCGAATTTAAACTATGAACGGGTAACAAACATTTGGTCCAATGTATATGGCAATTCAATAACATGTGCAAACTAGCGCGAAGTTTTATTTGGTCTCAACTCGGTGTTGAAGTTATTTTGTTTGGAGTCAATCGTCATTTTGACGTCACGACCAAATGTTTGGTAGGAAGAATTTTGTTTTGAGGCCGACTATGATTTGGTTATCTCATTAACAGACAAATGCTTTAGTTTACAAGTTGTAATTGACAAAAGAAGTATTGAATCGGTTTTAACCCATAACTTATTCTATTCACTGGAAAATGAGGATAAATAATCCCCACTTGAAAAATTGCAATCCATAAAAATCCTTTTGTGTTTACACAAGGGAAAGCAAAAGCACTGCACAAAAGAGGCCTGTTAATCAAAGTATGGGTGAGATAGGCTATTGCTTTTACAAAAGCAAACACATCTGGCCACTTTGCCTTTGCTTTCCTTTGTGTAAACACAAAAGGATTGTTATGGATTGCAATTTCTCAAGTGGGGATTATTTATACTTATTGATTCCAGTAAATAGAATAAGTAATGGGTTTAAAAATATTTTACAACAAATTACAAAATGCATTGTTATGCATTTACAGCACATTTGAACTGGCCTAGTGTATTAATGAAACAATTTTCCAGGCGGCGGCGGACACGATTCTGAGAAGATCCTAGATTTAGGGATGAGGGATTTCCAAACGCAAATTTAGGGAACGATCTACGTGTATTTCTATTGGGT
>JXSR01S009680.1:99936-117429 GCA_000969725.1 Ophiothrix spiculata
GAAAATAACAGTCAATTACCAGATATCAGGAAATTTTGATCAAAATCTTCAAAAAAGTCAAAATTTTGAATCTAATTTTGTATGTTGATTTTGGGTATGGAGGTTTCTCTAAACTTATTTATTGATGCTATACAATGACAAAGAGCCAAATATTTGTTTGTAAAACATTACTTTCACATCATAAGATTGCAGATAAATCAAAAAGAAATTTTGAATTTTCATTAGAGCTCCTGAAAATGCAAATTCTAAAAATTCAACTATAGAGGGCAGTATTTATCGTTGTCGACAACGATAATTAAAAATAATAGAATATCTAAAAATTTTGATATGTAGGGTTTGAATTTGACAATGAAACTTTGCATGCTGTCATTATTACCGCTAATACTTCAAATGATGCATAAATTTCAAAATGTTCGGGGAAAATTGAGGGGATGATGCTGAACTTGTCTAATGCCCCTTTAAATGCACTTAATTTGTGAAGGATTGCATTTCCAAGATGAAAAATGTTGCAAGGTGCCAAATTTCATGAAATTGCATACCTCCAACAAAACTCAAGTTAATTTCTGAAATTCGTTTTCTTCTTTGGCCAGTTTCCTCCCGAATTATCTGTTTCAGTGGATATTTGAAGTCCAGATTTTTGAAGACAAGAATGTGACCAAAACAGGGTTGTGAACAGCAAGGTAAAATATCCTGCTCTTTTTGATACTGACTGTGATTACCAAGGTTTTAATTAAGTGGGAGCAGGCCTTCATTACCCATATAAAAGACTCTTCCTGCTACTAGCTATTTGCAAAATACGTATAGTATTTAATGCTGTTAGTGAAAAAGGAAAACATGAAAGCTTTAACCCTTGTAAATCTGGCAGCCATTTTCTAAAAAAATCTTCCCTAAATCACAACTGCTAAAGTAAATATTTCACTGTTAGATACATTGCTAGATGTCCTCTTCACTATGTTGCTATTTGATAACTTTTTCTGAGGGTGGACAGATTTGGGTGGCAAACCAAAAATATGCCATTTGTCATGGGACAACTTCAAAGGGTTAATCCATATGACAGTTTTCATTTTTAAGAAATCTGAAGCACACAACGGATACAAAATGTTCCATAACCCACTATTCTACCAGACTTTTCCTCACTAAATTTATTCAACTGAGACAAAGAGACATCCCTTCAGGCTTGTTTTGTTAGCTGTAGACTCGTATTTATAAACTTAAAATAAAATCCTAGAGTATAAAATGGACATCAAAATTTGCACTGATCCATCATTTAATAATCCATCTCAAATGCATCAAATAGATTTCAACTCCAATTATTCACTCTAAACAAAGGACCGTTACTTTCATACTAAGGCAAGCACCTAAGTGGGTCTCTCATTTGGTAGCTGTAATATCATCAGTATCTCTATGCATGCATTTGATATGCATATGAAACACAAAATAGCCATCAACTCTTGAGTTTTATCGTTGCCACTCCGCCATCAAATTATGTTTGAGATCCTCATTTAGAATCTCAGCCGTTTATCCCTTTTGATCCTGAATTTCAATATAGATCTTTACAGCCCATACTGAATTAATTTACACTCAATACGAATTGGAATGCCTGAGCGTTCTCTCGTAAGCCCCTTTGGAAACACGTAAGCGTTCTCTCAGATTGAAAGGGTTAAAAACATGCTTCTACAATTCAGAGCACTGCATCCTTAAACCTTTGGAACCTTATTGCAACATCAGAATGGATCAAACTCTTATTTTGAAAGATAAATGACACTGATGGGTGTGTTGATTTCAAAATTGCAGATCTGCAGATTATTTACATTTAGTTTGTATAATATTTAAAAATTTGGCTACCAAATATTGTGAAAATGTTAATCAAACCTTAAGAAAAGCAACTAAATGTCATACATACATACATGAGGCTTTTATATAGCGCCATTTCATATAGATCATAGCGTTGAAAACAAATATTCAAAAAGCATGACACAAACACAAAATAATTGGGGAAAATATGAAAAAGACAAAACTGATTGTTGTTTGTAAATTGTTGTTTCTGTTGTCAGAAACAACAATTTAGTTTTGCATGTTCATCATGGGTATGAGACTATTCTTTTTCTTTTAAAGTTTGTATGCTATAATGTGAGGTCAAGTTTTGTTTGTAAAGTGTTGCTTTTACATTATTGATTCAGTGCAGATAAATTAAATGAAATTTAAATTTTGCATTGGATCTGCTAACAAAGTCAATTTTAAGATTTCATCTTCAAAGGGCAATATTTTGTTGCTATCAACAATAATTAATATTGAAAGAAAATCTATATAGTGACTGAATTTGACAGTGAAACTTTGCATGCTGCCATTTTACCATTAAGGTGTAGGTTCCGATCACATTTTCATCCCCCAGGGCTCAACCGGAAGTATTTTTTGATATAAAATGAAAGCCCATATTTTTCTGATTACAAATCCAAAATTTCACCCAATTTTTTTTTATAGTTTTGAAGATATAACACAAAATGTAAATTAATTCGTATGCCTATTTTCCATTTCTTTTGTATTTACATAACAGCCTCATCCCCCAGGGTTGCATACTTTCTTTTGCCTCTCAAGAGAAAACAAGACACAAGCTAGGGTTGAAACCTTGCTAAATACATTTCAGAGGTCAGGGTCAATCAGATAAAGTAAATTAGGAACCTACACCTTTAACACTTCAAATGCCCCTTTAAAAACTTTGTAATGAGTCTCTGCAACAGTTCAACTTTTCTACTGTCTCACAGGAGACCAATATACCACCTTACATCAAAATCAACACCATTCCACCATTTTACGAACCACTTTTTCAAATTTGCATTCACTGCAGACAAAGGACATCACTTTGACAACTAAGGGCGTGTTCACACATAATTTGGTCATAACTATACTCTCGCTCGTGAGTGGCTCTAGAGCAAGAGAACTTATCAGTTGCGTTCACACTGGGACATGACTTGCGCGTTAAAACTATCACGAGCAAGACTCTTTCTAAAACTGCGTTCACACTGAGAATTTGGTAATGAGTGGCTCACGAGCGAGAATATAGTCATGACTAAATATCTCAGTGTGAGCACGTCCCTTAAGCAACCACCTTTTAGTTCTGCTTTGGTAACTGCCAACACCAATAGGACATCACTTCGACAACTAAACCCAGCACCTTTTGGTTCTGCTTTAGTAACTGCCATCGCACTCGCCAGACTAACATGTTTAATTCAATATAATACTTGCTTAAAGCAAGGATTGTCCACCAGTATTTTCCTCCATAAACCCTCTAAACAAAGATTTACAAGACATGTAAGTGGCAGAGTTAAAAGATAATAATTCTAATCTATGCCTTCATACATCAAATATTGCTTAATCTTAGGTGAAAATAGCAAACTTTATAGTGTAAACTTTAATTAATTACCCCACACTTTCTTGTATTTCCTGTCTATATGCACAAGCCATACTGAAATCCGGACTGACACAACTAGTTCAAGAACATAATACCACTGGAATCACTTTCATAAGCCATTAATGGAATGTAGAATGATTATCAAAGTATCAAATGATTTGCTTGTATGAAGTCAGAGGAGGTTTTCACAATATCCCTGGCATGAAGTCAATTACCAAAAGTCAAACGGTACCCAGTGAATGAAGGTGGGAAAATCCAAATATGAATCATACCAAATTCATAAAAGATTGAATACAAAGCATAAATTTAGATGAACTTTCCAAAAATCACAATGTGGTTTTGAATCATCTAATTTTTATTTCAAACTTGATCTATTCTATTTATTTTCTGTTATTTATTTAAACTCCTTAACCCTTTTCTATAATTCTTAGTTCATTTAACACTTTATGACTTTAATAATACTAGTCTTCATCAATGCTAAATTTAAACCAATGATTTAATAATTGTATTCACCAAAAAGTTCACTACAAACAGACCAATCAAACCCATGTTTCAAAAAGGCCTATTATCAGAAATTATTCAATTTTTCAGGTCTTTGTTTTGTATTTTTACACCAAAACTCCAGGTATTCCTCACATTTTTCACTGTCTTTGTATCTGCAAGGTGATCAAGTTAATGCCATTAAATTTGATTGCAAAGCCGCAAGCTTGATTACGCATTGCTTTGCTTCACTTATGAGATTGTGTCAAAAAGTTCATCATGAAAATCCCCTTCCATAGAGTCGCAAATTAGAATCAGTTCGCCTGCCTGCCATCAGATAATAGTCACGATCCAATTTCTATGAAAAACCAATAAAAAGATTAGCAAGAAAAGCAATTTTGTTGATTAATTATACACCATGTTAATATCATAATGCCCTCAAGTTGTGAGATACAGCAGCACTATATAAGCATCTTAATGGACTTAAACTTGAGAGAATTCGCTCTCTAGTTTTAATGAAAAATTGGAAAACAAATAATGAAAATGATCAGGAAGAAGCTGTGGATTATGTGAAGGCTAACAGACTATCTATAAACATCTTGAAGAGACGGTAGGAGTCACTGAATGGATGACACCACAACAATTTATGTCAAATTTGCTGGAACTTCTTTTTTAAAACTATTTTCTTTAAAGTTTTGTGGTACTTTATTAATTAATAAAATCTCCACTTCTGGATGGCATTGCCAACTTGATTGCCTCCTCCCCTGGATAGAAAAGCATTTGAAAAGGCTAAGGGTTAGTTCAGAGATTATTATTTACCCTTTATACTAATCATGCTAATGCACCTCAATTATATATTGAATATAAACGAATATGTGTTGCTCAAAATTGGCTTAGAATATTATATACGAAGTTAAAACTCTGAACCAGTCCTTTACAGCTTTTATTAAATACAGGGAAACATATTCACAATTCGGTTTCTTTTTTTTATTTCAATATCCCAACAAACACAAAAACATTATAACAACATTTTACAAATGTTTCTCAGAATGTTGTAAAAACATTAAAATGTATGGTCTGAATAAAGGTGGGAAAACATTATCAAATAACATTAAACGATAGTACATGTATAACATTTGCATGACATTATGGAAAAAACTTTTTCAAGAAATGTTTTGGAAAATGTTTTTATGACATTTTTAAGACATTAATGTTTTTAGAAAATGTTTTCCTTTCTCCGACCAAACATTTTAACATCTTAAAGGTGTAGGTTCCGATCACATTCTCATCCCCAGGACTCAACCGGAAGTATTGCATTTTTTATGTCAAATGAAAGCACATATTTTTCTGATTGTAAATCCAAAATTTCACCTCCAAATCCAAATACTTTTTGAGATATAGCAAAAAGTGTAAAGTTAATTGGTATACCTATTTTCCATTTCTTTATGTATTTTCATAACAGTCTCATCCCCATTGTTGCATACTTCGTTTTGCCTCTGAAGAGTAAACAAGAAGCAAAGTGGGGGTGAAACCACCCAAAAAGTATTACAGAGGCCAAGGTCAATCAGTTAAAAAGTAGATTTTACATATGTTAATATAGGACCCTACACCTTTAACAACATTTTTTGACAAATGTTTTCGAAACGTTATGTGTTTGCTGGGATCTTGACACATCCTACCATAAAGGAGCCGTCAATATGACTTTTATAATCAGTAAAAAAAAATTAAAAAGGAAATAAAATCGCATTCCACATTAAGTTTTTGGGAGTGGAGACTTTGAGACAAAAATAATTTTTAAATATGGCCCAATTAAAAAGAGCTATAAAAGAAAAGCTTCAATTAGTAACATTTTCTTATAAAGTCAACATCTCAAACTGCTAGATTTGAATCCAGGACCTTTTTGCACCCCATTCAATGTCCAACAATACCAAGTTATTGCGTTGACGCTCTTCGGCAAAAATTCGCTGAACATATCTATCTTTCAGCTGTAACCCGGCTGTAACGTATTTGGTCCGGCTCAAGACAACTTTTTTTCAATATCTACTGTAAGATTTTGAGGGATTGAGCAGTATTAGGGTTACATATACAATTATTATACAAAATTAGATATAATAAAGACATTCTGCTCATCATTAAAACAATACAACAGTAATTATTCAGCACAAGGTAGTCCGGTGACATAACATGCTTGTAATTAAAACCATTAAGCCATATGGCAAAATCATCTTAATTAAGAACCACTTAAGTAGCTTGATCCGATTTTTCAAAATTTAGTTTTCAGTATCATATGAAAGATGCCCACTAAAGACGTTTAAGTTTCAAATTTCAGATGAATCGGTCAAACAGTTTTGATTTTATGGGCATTTTTGTATTTAAGAGCCACTTATACGTTACTGTGTAAAATTAGTTGTGACAACCATAATTAGACACATTTTCATGTGACACGTCATATCGAAAGATACCATAAGATAGGCATAGTTTATTACGAGATATGGGCCATTGAAGCTGAGCATAGTAAATAATCACTTTCAAGGTCAAATTCCTAATTTCATCAGAAACGTTACCTTTGAAGTGTATTCTATCATATTATGGCATGCCCATATTATTCAGGTTCCAACATCCAAAACATAAGAAAAATGTTTTCCGCTTTCATTCCTTTTACACAGCTAGAATGATATTACAGCAATAAGAAAAATGTGTTTAAAACGAAGATAAAAATCCCCTCTTCATTCAAGTACATAAACTTCAAACACGATTTTCTCAGAAATATAGTTTTTCCGAATCAGCCAGATACCCTTTACCAATTTGGATGTAACTTTGCAACCAAACCTCTGATAACCAAAAGCAATGTACCATTTTAATTTAAAGCTTAAAATTTCAGTTTTCAGAAGAGACCAAAAAATCAATTTTGATTTTGGGACTCATAAGGTGCCTTTTGATATGATGGGTCACATATAACTCCAAAAAGAAACATAATTCAAACATTAAATTTTATATGGTTTATGAAGAAAATATCAGCAATATTTTGGTACCAAAGTCTCAAAAGGTTTTAAATAAAGTTGAAGCAATCGAACAATGCTCCTCTAAATGAAGATGATACTGTACTGTCCAGTTACTGGCCATCCTTTTATTAATGAACAAAACATGATAATAAATAAAGAGCTTATATAAAATAAGAGCTTCAATTTGTCACATTTTCTATAAAGTCAATATCACAACTTAAGCCAATAAATATTTTACCCAATATATCGCAGACAAAAAGGATGAGAAAAGAAGTTCTTTGATAATAAATGAAGTGATTGAAGTATTAAGATATTCATCTTCCCTCTAGACAGGATTAGAATAGCTCTCAATTCTCCGCTGAATTCAGCGCACAAAAAGGTCATCGATTCCGTATATCTAAGTCTCTAAGGATATGGTACAATTCTAAAGAAGATCAGGTCTCAGAGAGGATGAGCACTCAAATTATTCAAGACATTTGCTTTAGTAAGCATAAAAAATCCATTTTCTTTGTTTGTTTCAAAGGTTTATACTTCGTTAATATTATCATAGGAGGAAGCTGATGAAATTGCATTCTTCAAGAGTTTTGATTAAATAATGAGGATGGTCCTAACATTTGCTTTTGCTAAAAGCTAAATTCATTCTAAAATGTCAACCAAAGCAGATATCACAGAAAACCAAAATGATGCAATTTTGAATAAAAAGATGCCGTGGATGTGAAATTTTCATCAAAATTAAAAACGGTGAAGTGTATTTGCACTTTGTGATATATTGACTTGAACCTAGTTGTTGCAGTGTGCACAAAATTCATGAACACAGAGTGTAAATTTTAGGTTTGTTTGAAAATGGTACTGTTACCATGGAAATGGTGCTCCTGTGATGTTGTCATAAATAATTTCATCCTCAAATGCATGTTGCAATGTACACAACTTTGCCGTTATTTTCATCATCAAATTTTTAAACATAAAATTTCATTCTTGTGCTATCTCACATAACAAATTCCCCTGATTTTTCAAAAATTCATTCATTTAAGGCCAGTATATCCCCAAGATTTCTTTCACTAAGTTAGTTTTTGGTTAATCCCAAATAACAATGTAAATACATAATTTATTGTATGAGGTATGCTACATTAGAATTGTACGGAAATGTGACTGACATGGGAATAGTAGAGCTGAAGATGGACTCTCAAATTTCACAAGATTGTCACTTTGCTGTTATTATGAATATTTGATTGCTAGAATTATTAGTCAAGACTTAACATTTTTGTACAACAGAGAAATATAAAATAAATAATGTAATATAGAATAAGGGACATTTAAATTGGAAGATGGGCATCTGAATTTTTTATCTCAACACAAATAATGATAAACAGTGATTTCAAAATGGAATTTTTGAATTTCTGTCTGGACTCTAACAAGCTGATCATTCTGGAGTTACATTAATAAGTGGGATTATTGTTTAGAGATGCAAAGCATAACACTTGAAAACCATCTAAGTCCAAATACGTCATACTTAAATTTCCCATTTCCCCTGGGATTCGAACCCCGACCTCTTGCATCCAAATCCCATGTCCACCTATGGCAAGCCTACGAATATGGCCTGCCATGGCAGCCATTTTGTGTCCATATATATCCCACATCTGTGAAGTATTTAGACAAATTTACTGATTTTTGCTTGTCGGATTTTGTTGGACTTGATGTGTTAGGGTTAATATTGAATTACGCACTTCTCAAAATAAGAATGATATAGGCCTACAAAATCATCCTAATGTAGACATACTGGGTATGTAAATAACAAAACAAAATGGGAACACATCACAGTTAAATATAAATGTCTTTATAAATAAACTACAGCACTTGCATAAAAATAATCCAAGGACAGTTAACATTAGCCTTTCGCATAATCCAATAAATCATCTAGTGCAATGAACAAATTACAGCGCACTTTAAATGCGCTTCCAAGTCTCATCTAGTCGTTAACTAATCTATTTTTCATTAGAACGTAACAGGCCAACCTCTCCCCCAGCATCAACATCCATCATTACATTTACTAGAGAATATAAAACCATCTCTTTTAACACAATACAGGACTCATCATGCTTTATTCATTCTTACATGATCATTTAGGCTGGTAAGCGGTGCTCTAAAAATAAAGACATAGTACAAAATCTAAATTAGGCTAAAAACAATAATTGTTGTGTTATTGTATATAGTGGAAACTGAATTCTTGGGGTCCCCCACCACTTTTTTAACTCCAATTCCAGTTCCTTATATTAAGTATAAATAAGACTGCAGCTTATAACATGTTCCAGAAAAGAAACTTGTACAATTTGTTTTGGTTCTATTCTACAAATTATACACTTATCATACCAAAATAATTGCGCATAATGTAAATGGACAAGTTTCATGTGATATGGGTGCAAAATTTCATACAAAATCTGAAACTATCCCCTTTAACACGCAAGGTACTAAAAATTTCATAAGGAATCAAAAGTTACATATTTCTAGGGCCATGTTAAAATATCTCCAACAGGAAATGTAGCACACATACCTGAGCTAGGCTGTATCTATGGCTTATATTATATCATGGACAAGCAGGCTTTTCAAATTCACAATTACACGCAAGGAAGAAGAAAAAAAGAAGATATCAGGACCTTAATTCCACCATGCATTTCTTCCAATGGGATTTTTGTTTGGGTTAAAATGAGAGGGTTTATAGGTATAAAAATTTCAATATTATTCATTCCTACCATTACATATGTGATGTCTCACCCTGAAAACGGGGACTTTGCGACAGAACACTTTTCAAGAAACAGGCGAAAATAGGCAGCAAAAAATAACAAAAATAATAAGAATTTCCAGCAGATTTTCTGTAAAATTTCATCGCCTTGATCAATTTCAACAAGTAAGGTGTCATTTTAAAGCTTAGAAAATGGTGTAACAGATGAAATGATAAAATCAAAATTGATGTCATCTGCAAAGTTCCCCCTTTCGGGATGAGCCATCACATATCACTACAACCTTTTCAAGTAATGAAATAACAGCCCAGTACCTGCAAATATTAGTTCATTTCCAGTAGTCATTCACATTTGAATAAATGATGCATTATGTTTTTGTGGACTTGGAGCAAGGCTGATTGATGGGATTTGATTTCATTGAACAGCATTTGACATTTCTCCCATTTCATGCAATATATAGTTGTAAAATGATTTACTCATTTATGAAAAGCAGCTTATTTTTTAAAGATTAATGGCTATAATATGTTTAAAAATGATGACATTAATTAGTTTGTTTTCTTCTTCCTATGTTTAGTCTTATGTTATATTAAGTCAAGTTATTATTTCAAATGGTAAATACTCTCCAGAATGTAACATTCATGTGAAATTATCATTTTCATGTGCTTACAAATTAACAAACTAGTTTTTAAGAATCCTTACCCTCTTACCCCTCAACGCACAAAATAATGATAATAATATAATGGGTAAGCTATAAATGCCTGGCATATATGCAATACTATCATGGTCATTACTAAGATACTTACCTTTTTAATGATATAAAAACGATGGAATGATGTCAGTTTAGAGAGCGTTGGAGGACGGCACATTAAAGAAAAAAAAGGAGATAATGGAAATTAGTTAATGAGTCAAACATAATTCAATATTCACATATTTGTCTGATAATTAAGTATTGACATCTACCACTTCAAACCGACTATCTTAGTTATTTATTTTTGAAGTTACAAATAAATCAAGACTTTTTAAATAAAAGGTCCTTGAGATAAACACTAATTTTGATTCAGGCCACATACTCCATTTTTTGAGGATTTTGGTAAAGCCACAAATTGACTTTGTATATTTGTTTATCACATTGTTAGCAACTATCAACCTTTTCTTGGAGGTACTTATCAATCCATATCTCTGATTTTTTAAGTATCTTCAGAGAGTTCCAAAAACACAGTACAGGGCAAGGTTGGAAGATGGGCAAGATTTCACCAAATCAAGGTCTGGTCAATGTGGTCATAATTCCATCCTCCATAAATTTTCAAAGCACATTGCGGATTTTGGGTGTTGTTTAAGTCACAATGTTGTTGTTGGGGGGGGGGGGTTTCATCGTCAGTGGTCCAACCATTAAGGTCCTATTTTAGATTAACTAAAAAGCACCTGACATACTGAATCATACACCATATTAATAATTGAACATACTTTCATCAAAATCAAAAATCATCTCAAATTGTGTATCATGTGCAACAAAATGTGGCAGGTATTGCTCAATTGAAATTATGGTATTTGCGGAAAACACATTGCTAGAAACTATCAACTTTTTTCTTTGAGGTACTAATCAATCCATATATCTGATTTTTCAAATATCTTCAGAGAGTTCCAAAAACACAGTACAGGGCAAGGTTGGAAGATGGGCAAGATGGAACCAAATCAAGGTCTGGTCATTCAAGTGGTCAATGTGGTCCTAATTCCATCCTCCATAAATTTTCAGAGTACATTTCAGATTTTGGGTGTGGTAAGTCGCAATTTGTTTTCAACCTTAATTAAGGTCCTATTCTAGGTTAACTAAAGAGCACCTGACTTATTGAATCATATTAATAATTGAACATGCTTTAATTATGGTATTTGCTCAAAACACATTGCTGGAAACTATCAACTTTTTTTCTTGGAGGTACTAATCAATCCATATATATGATTTTTCCAAGAGTTCCAAGAATACAGTACAGGGCAAGGTTGGAAGATGGGCAAGATGGCACCAAATTAAGGTCTGGTCATTCAAGTGGTCAATGTGGTCAGCAATTTTATCCTCCATAAATGTTCAAAGCACATTTTGGATTTGGGTGGGTTTTTTTTTCCAACCTTCAGTGGTCTAAGGTCCTAGGAATTCTAGGTTGACTAAAGGGCATTGACTTGTTGAATCTACACTAATTAATAATTGAACATACTTTCATCAAAATCAAACATCATCTCAAAATGTGCATCATTTGCAATAAAATGTGGCAGCTATTGCTCTTGATTGAAATTGCCGTTTTTGCGGAAAAGGTGACAATTCTCTTCAAAGCAATGACTTCTGAATAGTACATACAATGTTAAGGCTGTTATGTGTGTTATATGTATTGAAGTTTACAATTGACTGTAAGCATTGATACTGCTTAATTTACATTGTAAATTTGTAATAATAAAGTATAATATAAATTTAGAAAAAAGAAAAAACATTCTCTAAATCTTTGACATTTTCTTTTCAAATTTATGTTTATGGATTTGAATGGGTCTGTTAATGTTAAAAGCTATGATTAGAAGAATGCCAAGTCTTTCTCCATCATTATTTAGCACTTTGCCTGTGGAGATGATGTTATCATAATTTTTACAAAGGAATGAAAAATAGCAGGCATACAGGTGCAAGCACACTTAATACAGGAATTATATCCAAAAATGAGTAAATTTATGAACAATGTTTGAGGACCAGTGAGGGGTTTGAATTGCAACTGGCTGATTTAAATCATCTCTTTCAATCTTGTAGTGATGTGTTAATGTACAGGGTGTCCCATAAAAAAACCTTACAATCTTTGTGAGTAATTTTCTTGGGTTTAACAGTTAGTCAGAAAGTCTGTAAAGATAGCATTTTAAAGCCAATGAATTGAACTTTTAGATACCGTTTATTTCATTTCAATCGGTAGTGTACAACAAAAGTTATGCCTTGTCAAATATTTTTTCTCACTTTTCTCAAAAATGCAAGCACATTTGAAAGAATGGCTCTGATATTTTAATATACCAGTCAAGAATTCTTACCAGCTGAAAAACTCAATTTTAATTGAGGTAACCTTGAGGATGAAAAGTGGACAAGTGTTTTAATTTACAAACTAATATGTAATTTGATCCTCAGTCAAATTTAAAACATCAAAATATTCTTATCATTCGTGTATGAAGATGACAAAATGAATAGTATTACTGCTGAATTCTGAAACTATACCAAATCCAATTCAACTGCTGAGTTTGTAAATTTACATCGCCTTCACTGCTAAATTACCTCATTCAAAAGTATCTGATACGGTTATTTGACAATGGTTCAGTTTTAGAATATATGATGGTTTATCAAACTTTTGGAGTGAGGATATATATTAATTTAAAGAGTTTGTCAGATGGCAAATAGTTGAATTGGATGAGTGAATACGGTATATATCTATATATAAGTGTTACAGTGATTTTCTTTGTAACACTTATATATCTATATATAAGTGTTACAAAGAAAATCACTGTGATGACAAACTGAAGCCATGCTTTCCATACCTCTATTAATGCATTGATACCATCTTGAGATACCATCTTGACTATACCCATCGATAAGCAGCCTTATACTAAAACCAGTCTGACAAATGTGTGTCCCTAGCACCCAACCCAAACTTGCTAGCCTCAAATGATCTCTTCCCTTTTTAAATTTTTCATGGTGCTAATCCCACTGTTGTTATAATTCACACTGTATAAATGAGCATCAATCAAATCCATTTAACCTTTATTTCGATAGACCAAGTACAGCAAAGCGATTACGTGAGCGAATCAAATTTACAAGCGATTCGGTTTCATACATTTGTGGTTTAAAAGCATGTATTAACAGAAACAAAAGCATTAGTGACCGTTGAGGGGCCTTCCCGTTGTTATGTATAAAATTGAGATACCATACAATGAGATAATTATAATAACATGGTTAAGCAGCAACATGGCTGTACATGAAAATACTGATTATATTGATGAAAAGTGACATTGGAGAGGGGCACAGAAACGATACTCAATTACCTATGCATTGAACAAGCTACTAAGGAGTCTTGTTCTGGTAAGCTTAATTCAAATAGAACACAAGAATGATATACAAACTTAAAGGGGCAATTCATGATCCACTTTTCACCCTCAAGGTCACCTCTAACAAAATCGAGTTTATTAGCTGGTATATGTTACAATGCCCAAACCATTCTTGCATATGTGCTTGTATTTTTGAGAAAAGTGAGAAAATGTGTCATTTTCTAATTATTGTCGGGGCCCCGACAGTAAATATAACACAGTAGCCTATGGGGATTGTCAAAATGCTGAAAAGCTTGTAACTTGAAAGGGAATGGTCGGAATCACATGAAATTTTCAGTATGTGTTTATGTCGTACTCCTCATTTTATTAAGCTAGAAATGTCGTGATGTTTTTGTCACATCAAAATCATGAATTGCACCTTTAAAAGAATATTTTGTGCTCTTATGAACTTGGGCAATTTAATTGTTTTCTGATTTTTACAGGAGTTGTGCAAATTTTAGGCCTCTCCTTTTTATTAGGGCCCTCTTTTTTGATAAATCATCGGATCCCACATTTTCAACATTTGTTCATTCTTCTATTTCTTAATGAGTCTGAAACCAAATTCTGAGGTTTCCCAAATCAAGATATAAATTCCCTACATTCGGTTTTCACAGTTGCATTGCTCACAGACAGTTGAATGAATCTCAGAAAGACAGGAATTGCGTTATAGCTAGATGCCAGCTTATTTTAATGCATTCTTTTCTTATCGACGCAAAACTGACAAATGCGTTGCATTATATATATATTTTATAATATTCGGTAAGTTATGATTACTTTAAGAATATAAATGACACAAATTATAATAATAATAATAATAATAATATCGGCTTTTCTATAGCGATTTACCGGTACACATATACCATGGCATCATCAGGAGTTTAGTTGGAAATATAAAGACAAAATATAGAAACTGACTGTTGACGTAAATTTTACACCAACCTGAAATCTTGAGTAAATTACCCGAGAAACAGAAATTTCAGTTTAGGAATAAAATTAAAACATGTTGACGAAAAAGTTTCACCAACCGGCATTTCCGCGAAAGTTTCACGAAAACCCGAATTAATCAAACAAACAAATTGAGTACACTTTGTCGACGGAAATTTTCCCTCAACTGTGATCTACTAATAAATTATCAGCATGCACTAATTTAACAATAAATCAAATCTGCTGACAGCAGATAAATAATAAAACCAACAACATCCTAAATGCCATAGTATAACTTTGAATGTAGTATACAACGTTACTAAATTCACTATTATTATATATTTCGATATATGATGTAATATATAATCCATATTAATTTTCATGGACAAATTGTTTAATATACATTTACATGTAATAATATAATATATTTATATACATGACATAATCTATGATCAGTATTAATTTCCATAGATAAATTGTTGAATTCACATGTCATTGTTTTGTTATATCATTATTTTGTATAATTCCAAAATTACATTGAATGCCTAATTGATACATGTAGTAATTAACTACGAAATTGGCATCTGCTATATTCATTGCCGTTAACGTTATGACTTTCGAATCTTTAACCGACCATGATAGCATATGGGCCTACACTAACCAAAATTCAGAAAGACATGACATTAATTAGAACGGCAAGATTGAACAGAACGATTCCTGCCTTGTGTTAATTGGGCGTGGAGTGGTGGGTTTTGCGAAGTGCGAACGATAAGAACTGTTCGCTGAGCTGACGACTAGCAAAGTGATTTAATTGACGATAATATTAGACGCCTAAACCGGAACGGCCGCTGAATGGTGAAAACATGTCGTCGTTGCTAGGAAACAATAACAAGTACCTTTGGACATAAAACGAAAGCGGAAATCCCCGATAATTACCGACGGATGATTCGTTCACCTACATGCGACCAAATGCATTTGCCAGGGACAAGCATTATCAAATGTAATTATAATGGATCATCTATTGACTTTTTAAACTCAACCCATAATGATTGTAAGTCAATTATGTCATTTCTTCCAAAATCTAAAAAACTAAATAAAATGAAAATGTTAACCCATGATCACGATGAATCCCAGATTGTTTATACTTCTACTTAATTAATCATTTTCACTTACGTGCAAAGCGGGAGTCCCTTGCGTTTAAATCCCGCACATTCTTTCAAACAAAATCATCCAGTTAAATAAATTTACTAATTTAAAAGTTTGAACCTAGAACAAAAAGTCAATTTGTCATAATCGTTGATTGCTGAACTTGAATTTTGACAGTTTAAATAAAAATGTGAACATTAAAAAGTGCAGCAGACATTGTTTCCAGACACACCTGTCTAATCAAATAATGTAAGCTTACACTGTATCAAATTCATGTGCAAATACAGGAGGAATGAACTATTTACATTATATTGTAGGCCTAACTAGGTGCTCAATTCTATTGTCTACAATGTTTTCATGCTTTTATTGACATAAACAAGCAAGCAATTTTCCCTTTACGAGGAAAGGTTAAATTTCAAAATGTTAACCTTTTTCTTCTAGATTTGTCAGAACCGTGTTTTTATACTTGTCAAAGTCTGAATCAATTATTTGAAACATGAACTTGAGATTTACAAATAGTACATTTTAATATATTTTTATAAATTACATTCACATTTCAGTTAATGTGATGTCATATCAGTTTCTTTTTTATGCGCAACATTTAAAGCGCCTGATCTTTCTTTCTTTCATATGTCAATTGTCTCCAAGAAGAAATGGGCAATTATTATCACAACAAAAGATTTACAGGCTTTGTATACCAGCCTGTGTAATGGCGTCGTCAACCATGGAGCTCAAATTGGGGGTATTCGGGTCCACTCGGGTTCCGCCAAAATCAACTCCGAGTGCCTAGACTTGGTTACGCGTAGAGACAACCTGCGCAAAAAACACTTTACGCAAATGATACGCTAACCTGCACGCAAAGCGTGTGTGCGTGTTTCAATATTCGAGCATTATGGCATCATCGGCAAGCTTTTGGCAAAAACCCAAATACCCCAATTTTGTCTCCATGCCGGAATTAAAATGGCGGCGTGCCTTGTATCTCCCCTGTAAATCTATGATCACAACAGAATAGAGCTTTATATGTATGACCTGCCACATCATATGGTACAATATTATTGTCAAGCAAGGTTCAAGCAAATTGTAAAAAAACATTTTGTGCTTTTTTCATTGTAACCTCAAAAACAAATGTCCAATTTTCAAAAACAATGTCTCATTTTAAAGCAATAGTTTATTCTTTTTCAAGTGATACAAAAATCTGCATTTTATTTAAGGTTGCAATATATAATAGCAGATTTTGTTGTGGCAGGTGACATTATGAAATATTTATTCCCAGACTATTTGTAACACAACACCATCCATCCCCTGATTCCACTATTTTTGGAATATGACAAATGTATATCTACAAGAGAGAGAAGTAAAATAAAGCCATCGACTGACAGAACTAATTACTCCACGTGTCACCAAAACATTAGTACCAACAACAAACTGCCTCTCACCGCATGGCAAATCGATAGTCGCAATGGGTTTTAAACATTTTATAAACAACATCCAGGACTAACAATCACCGAGGTAAAACAATAATTGGCTGTTTGGCTCTTAGCGAAGGAATAAATCCATTTGCTACATAACGCAGCTGGTGAAATGATCATTTGGCGGAGATCTTTTTGCAGGATTCAATTTCTACAAATGGTGTCTGATGATGTGAATATTATAGGGAGAAATAAAGCGGCTGTGACAAGCTTTAGTACTGGCTAGCAGAATC
>JXSR01S009680.1:142226-157052 GCA_000969725.1 Ophiothrix spiculata
AAAAATGCTTTAACTGTAAAAACAAAAAATCAATATAGCATGTACTATTTTACAAACACATATGGTCAACGTTTGGTGAATATTTTTGGAAAATGTGTACTTTTGAAATGTCTGTATACATCTCGAAAACGAGCACGGTGACCTTTTTTTTAGATTCGTTATCAGCACAGATGAATCTACCAAATATGCAAAAAATTTAAGAAAATCAATGGAACAAAAAAACCTAAAGTATTTAAGTACGACGTTATTTGGCACTTCAAGTGATTAAACATACGGTAGATTAAATGGAGAGAGTATCTGATGTTTGCATAGTCAAAATGCATACTTTTGACACAATCTACTTTTGACGTGGTGTTGCTAACACTTAACTGCATAAGGTACCCACACTTCCGTTAGTGCATAAGGGGACCACCCCCCCTTTATAAAACCATTTTCCCGCCCGAAATTTTTAATAATCTTACACTACATATAGGTACACCAATCACCACCATATTTTTCAGGAAAACAAATAAAAAATATGCGTCGCGTTTCAAAATGGCAGCCAAATAACCGATTTTCGTCGCGTGGCATCTCGATTTTGGCCAAAATTTGAAAAACCAACTTCCCGAAGGAATTTTCCAATGAAATTTGGCTCAAATTAGGAGATCATGAATACATTCACAATGTTGAAATAAAATTTAGAAAATTTTACTCCGGGTGATTTTCGCCAAAAGAAGCGCAACTACTATTTAGGCAATTACAAAAATTAACAGCCCGAAATATTGCGGCGTTAAAATGCGAGAACCGTAAAACCAAATGTTGGGTACCATGGAACCCCCCGTTATGTAGTTAAGTGTTAAACTTGGTCACAAAACGTCTATCAGGTGTACACTATGCAGATGAAACCATGTATTAATTTTAAACCCACATTTTTCGTGTTTTTTTCCTCAAATTCCTTGAGAACTGAGACAAATGGTTGATTGAAATCATTTAGAATGTTTCCAAAATACTTTATGCCCCATAATTTTTTATCGCCCTGGTGATTTTTTTTTTCTTGCTTTGGTCAGATTTTAGATATTATTCCTAAAAAGATAAAATTACTCAGTGTGTACGTAAAGCAAAATTGTGTTCAAGGGCAAGAAAGATGAAATTTCGCGATGCGGCTGGATGAAGCCGCATTAGGCTACTGCATCGAGCAGGGCGGCTGAATCGAGTAGCCTACTGGATCGAGCCGTTCTCCCTAACTGTTAGAAAATGCTGTAACAGATGGAATGATAAAATCAAAATTGATATCATCTTCAAAGTCCCCCCTTTTGGGGTGAGCCATCACATATAGGATAGTGAAGTACATGTACCAATAAACCATTACGGTACAAAGTTTTATCCAAATTTGTTAAATGATTGCATTTTCTTCCTGATTCTAATAAAGATTTTCTGTAAAATTATGTCTCACTACACCGCAAATTTTAAAAAATGTTACAAAAAAATCCATTTAAATATCAAATTTTACACAGAAAATGGACCCACTGGTAAACAGATTGTCTTTTTTGCTCCTTATTTTTCTAATCCATCTATCCATTGAGTATCCCCACACCACGATGATACAAAGTACATGGTATGGAATAATAGAATTGATGAGATCAAATCAAGAATCACTTTAAACCAAAAAGCACCTGCTGTTTTTCTTGTAGAGATTTCATGTAATGGATTGCGGTGTTCAACAATAAAATTAATTTTGTACATGTAGAGCATATTGTATTGCGCTAAGAATGCTGTCAAAAAGGCAATAATGTTTTATAATGCAAGCGGACATATTTAAAATGTTTTTGACCTTTTTTTCCCTCTTAAACAGATTACTATTTACAACTAATGAAAATATTTAATTGTCATAAATCCAGATAGAAATATTATAAATTATATACTGGAAATAAAATGGGTTTTTTGCTTACTTGCCAATTTTCATCCATAAATCAAGATGATTCCCATATTAAATCATTAGTATCAAATTAAATTTGATTGTTACGAATCTATCACAAAAATTGACCATAAATTCTCAATGAACATGAACCGTATCAGGTTATAGGCCCCTATTAAATTTGATTGTTAAGAATTTATCACAAAAAAATCGCAACAGATAACATTATTTCTCTATGATAATCATTTATGTTTGATTCACATGAACCATATCAGGTCATATTTTGCTCCTGTAAGTACTCATTAGAATATTATTGCCATGAGACATGGGCTGTCCAAGGTTTCTGCCATCTAATTACAAGTATTAACCCATTTTGAACATGATTTAATGTTACCGCAAATAATTACAGAGGAATTAAATCTCATTTATCAATTTTATTCTTAGAAATGATTGAATGTAACTGCCCCAATTATTATCTTGTGAGTACATGATGAAACAATTTGCAATTAGATATAAATATGATTTTCAAATATTACATTTTAAAATATTTTATTGTGACTGTGGAGTTTATTATATAGCCAGCCTGGCTACCCATAACCTTTAAATTATGACATTTCAAATAAGATATTAATATAAATATTCAAATGTTACAAATTAATGACCAATTAATTGAAATCAGAATGTAATCTTATGATTTATTAGATTATCAACCTCCAAATAAAAAAATATGGGTTTATGGAGTTCAAAAAGTCAAACGTTTTATTAAGATTATTTTTAATGATTTGAAGTTTTGACTGATGATTTTATTGAAATCAACAACAAAAAAATTAAAGCATGTTTGAAAATTCCATATTAGCTTTTATTAATGCTGAATGCCTAAAAGTGACTAGGCAAATAAAAATTTCAAAAAATTATACAATATGACTTGAAGATCTCTGGGTAAAACTATGTACCTGAAGTGACTGAAATTGCTATTTTACTGAGGGGTGTAGCCTCCAAGTAAAATAGAAAGATTTAGTCACTGAAGGACCATAGTCTTAATCCAGAGATCTGAAAAAGTAAATACATTTTTGTTTCTATGTAATTTTTATGTGTCAAAAGTCTAATTTAATAACAAAAATCTTTTTAAAAATGCAATCACATAATGCTTACATGCAATGCGTGCGTAGGTTATTTTGCAAGTTTGATATGTGCGTAATTTGGTGTGTGAAAGTTGCTTCGCGTATAAGGTAAATGTGGACAGCGCTAAATACTATTTCCAAAAATGCTAAATATTTAGCACTTACTTAGTGCTATATAGTACTTTGAAAGTACTATTTATCACTTTCCTTGATCTGGTTATTGCTATTTGAAATCATGTGATCGTGTTTTCTATATCATTTAAAAAAAATAATGATATAAAGTGAACCACATTTCTTGCACTTATTTCTGGTGTGTGATCAACACATATTTGGAACATCACACATTCCCTGTATTTTTACTTTTATATTTGGCACAAAACACTCAACATTTAGAACTTCAAAATCAAATACCATACTCATTTCCTTATGAGTGGAAAGCATCAAAACATATATTATACTGTCAAATTCACACCTCATTTGCATAAACATTGTAAGAGATACAAGAAATGTTATTTTGAAATAATTTTCATATTTCTTGACAATTTTTCTTGTTTTCTTTTTTAACATACATCATATCCTCTATACCTTAACTGCATCTGAAATGCTGTATTCAGTGTGGAGCCCTAACATGACACCAAATCCATTAAACCTCTAGTGTAACATGTAAGAATACAACTAATGAATATTCATGAAATGTTATGTCTATTGATTGATACTTTTACAGCTGGGAGGGATCCATTGATTAAATCACATGCTTTCAAAATGAAACAATAACTGCCGAAGAAACCCAAGTACATTTAGCGTTCAACCTTGTCGCACCTCTGTTTTGTTTAACTCACGCTCACAACAATTTCTTTTACTAACGCTTTGAATTTGCTTGTTTTTAGTGTTAAATTATGTTTCTACTTTCAAAAACATGTAATGTGTTTCATTTAATGTGGGAAAGGTGATCTGAGAGCAAAATGTTTATTATACCTTTTGCAATATAACTGCTGGCCATTTTGCAAAAACAAAACATCGCTACAAATGATAGATTCAATGATGATACACAAACAAAACATTGCTACCAAAAATTAGAAAACAAGCAAAAATACATTAAAATCAAATTAACAAGAGCTTGAGAAGTGTTAAGATGAATGGATATTACATCAAATGTATCAACCAGAAAGGATTCCATAAGGATTCTCATCATCTCGCTTCTTCATCTATTTGGAAGTACCAAAAAAGAAGATCAACTTTTCTCAAAGGATCATTGGTATCATGTTTTTACACCTATCAACCTTAATTTCTGATATAGAATGATCGATGTTGTATCTATGGATAATAGAGATCCATCTTCAATATTTGTTGTGATATGACACAAAGATGTCTTGAATTACCCTCAATTATATATATCTTGTATTAGAGATCAGGGTGAAGGGGCTTGGGAATTGTTACATAGATATCAATTTACAAACTGTCTGGGAAATAGAACATTACCGATCAGATCTTGTCGAACCATGGAAAACCCAAGGTAGGAATGTTGGTTTGCACCTTTGATATGGAAAGCATCAAACATTGACTTTTGATTACTAAAGGAAATTCGGTATTTTGTCTCAAATTGAGTGAATCGATACAACAATTTAGATCAAAAGGGATCACAGGCAATTTAAGAATAACCTACACAGTCCTTGTAGAAGTGTTTTCCAGACTTGTTTTGGAAAGATTTTCCTCTATACCACACAACTAAATTTCTCAACTTTGCCCCCAAGATAATTTTTGAATATATTCATAAATTCATGGAAGACAAAAGCATGATGATTTTGGTTCTTTACTAGGCCCCAAAATTACTTAAAGCAATGCTATAAGATTTTAACCAGAAATGGTTTTGAGTAAAAATAGCCTAAGGAATATGGCTATCTTAAAGTGCAAAATTAAGTGTATTTTGTCCAAAACTTGTTTTGCCACAGAAAAATGGATAAAAAGAACATGCACTCTTTCCTATACTAATATATGTGGAATTAAAGACAGGATCTTAAGAACAACGAATGACCACAACAGAAAAAGTAGGCATGTTTAAGACAAATCGTTTGGAGAATATTAATATATCTACCCAAAAAATCTTATTAAGCTGAACAATTCAAATTCAATCCTTCAAACATTCATTTCAGTTGGGATTAAATTTTTCAAAAGAATTGATTGAAAAATTAATGGTTTAAGAACATTGATGAAATTCTAAGCCTCAGGTAAAAATGTTAGAAGCTTTTTGCTGAACATTTTTAAGATGCATGGAGCACAAAATGCAATTAAATCTGCCTTTAGTGATACTTATTTAAAGAACATGAATTTGTTAGAAATTGGATGTAAGACACAAGGACATCTTTTAACGCAGCATTAAACGATTAATAGATTATGTGTTCATTATTTTGCTTTTAATCCGATTAGAGCTGATATGGAGACATAGAGTCTTCTGTATGGGTTGTCAAAACTGATCAAGTAAAATGATTTAAATATAACAATATTTTCAACAATTGTGAACACACAGTACTTTGCACCAAAAAGTTTTCTATTCTGTGAAAATATTTAATCTAACGGTGTTAATTCTGTGCATCTTTATAATAATGTCTTTCCTTTTAGATTGAAAGTTTGACATGAAATTCAAATTGCAAAAATAAGTTAATGAGATTTTTAGTTAAAACCTCAATCTATGATCCAAAGAAAAACATTGAGATCTATAGTAGTACTATCTTCAGTCAGATCTTGACAGACTCGCTCAGAAATCTGGGTTAAGCAGTTGATCTATCCACAGATCTATCCTGCATTGAAGCTGAATAGTCATTTGATGGCATGCGAAATTGTGCTAATAAATAGAGATAAGAAGGACTATCTAGCAACACTTGTTTCAAGATTGTTCTAATCAAACAAATTTCATGTTTTCATCACTAGATTTATAGAATCTTACCTAAAGCCCATGGAAGTAATGCTGTGATTAAAAAGCTATTTTAAAAGCATTGACCTATAAGATTAACACAATTACAGAATCATTACATTCTCGTCATTTTAAATAATCAGCAAATCGATGTTGATTTACAAATGGTAGAAACATCAAAATTCAAACAAAAAGCAGTAAAATCATGCACATTGGCCAAGAATACCATCTCACTCAATCTAATTTCATTCTAGGTGTGTCCTGTCATATCAAAAGGTACCTTAATGTGGCACAGTAAATTGAAGCTAAGCATAGTCAAAAATCAAGTCCAAGGTCGAATTTCTAATTTTGGTTATCTTTGAAGTGTATTCTATCTCCCATTAATCAGGTTCCAACATCCAAAACATAAGAAAAATGCATTAAAGCCAAGATAAAAATCATCTCTCCATTCAAGTTTTACTAAGTACAAACCTTAAAAACTCAGGTTTTCTCAGAACTATAGTTTTCCGATTTAGCCCAATGCCTTTTACCAACTTGGATGTAACTTCGCAACCGAACATCCAATAACCAAAAGCAAGGTGTCATTTTACACCTTTCAATCAAAGAGAACACCTGAGCATTTCCTAAGGAGCTTACGAGGGAACGCTCAGGCGTTCCAATTCGTATTGATTGTAAATTAATTCAGTATGGGCTGTATACACCTATATTGCAATTCAGGGTCAAAATGGTTCAAATCTCAGCTTTCAAATAAGACCAAAAAATAAATTTTGATTTTACCTTTCGATATGACGGGTCACATATCAGCTCAAATATGCCAAATCTTTCTGACATTCAATTCATAAAGATTTCAAAAATCATCATCCGGTTTCCAAATCATCAGTTACAGTCCGTCACTCATTGCCAACATAATATTCTGCAACCGCTGCCTGTTAAACAGATTTTTTTCCTACTTGACTGAGCAGGAACAACATAACTTGATTCTCAAAGCTCTGTTTATCTTCATTTTTCCAGATGATTTCCAGAAATGAGTGACAAAAGGCAGTATCTGAAAGTAATAAATAAAACAGTTACTGCCTTCAGATGTTAAACTGTCAATTTTATCCATCAGGAAACCATTACGATGCCCAGTCAAGTGGAAAAATAATCGTACTTTGAATCTTGAACAGGATTGAATGTCCAGCGAAACATTGCATATTTATGATTATATGGTCGCTACGAGTAACATTACCAATTACATTTTAGTCTAGTCTAACTCTACAGTCAAACGGTAATAATATAAAACTTAAAGATATTAAATGGCAAAAGCAAATCATGTTACAATCTAAGAAATCTAGGGCATTCTAAGGAAACATTTTCCTTTCTATCAAATTTTGAACAGATCAATTCAAGTAAAATAACAATCAGTATTTTTGTTTTTTTAAATTCACCCCTTTGATTTACTATGTGTAGGTCGTCATTTTGAACTTCTTCAAAAAATGAAATTAATATGTTTATACAGAATACTAATAACACCTATAATTTCTTGCCAAAATACTCCATTTTAGCAAATTTATAAAACAAAATTGTACAATATTTGAAGAAAATCAAAATGATTTATTTTTAAGACTATACCAGATATAAAATTTTGACAAAAAATGTTGACAGAAAAAAATAATGTAAAGTTAAAGAAAATAAAAGTTTAAAATAAGGTGTATAATTTTATTTCAAAATAATGAACAATACTCATTGAAAGATCCCAAATTTACTACTAAATTTTAAAAATTATTGTGAAAAACCAACTTCCTAACATCATACTGCCATAATGTTTTCATCTCAATAGTGGGTCAAATAGTGACCCAAATTTGTTCAGGATTGAAAGATGGAAATGAATGCCTTTTTGTCAACTCCTGCAATTTAAATCAAAGTAAAAAACAATTTGGAAAACTCATCTTCTTCAATCACTTTTTACCTTCCATAGATAGTCATATTTTTGAACCTCATTTAATTTCACAAATTTGAATTTGAACAAAGCAAGTGAAATTATTTATGTGTGATTTTATTCTACAGTGATGCAATTTTTAGTGAATATAATTTTATTCACTGAATGTGTATTTTAAGCTTTTTAAATGTGAGAAGAAAACTTCACACGGATATAGAGAACCATCAGTGTCACTTTTGTCAAAGTGCATTATTTCTGATCATCAACAAGAACACATATATGCCGTTCACACCTATCTACATTATTGAACTGGATGAGCTTTGCATTTGGCTGGGAAAAAGCTATTGAGTTCATTTACAAATAAAAATGGCCTAAAAATATTTGGAAATTGTATATTTAAAAATTTACAAAATAGAGAACTAGTTGTGTAAAATGTCAGAAAACTAAATGTCTGGCAGTTGTCTTGTAGTATAAACATACTTAACACTTACTGCGCCAAGCTATTGCCACTACTCATTTTCATGAATAGCTGCCATTTGTAAATGGCTGAATTGTATTCCAATTATTAAGTATTTAAAAAAGATTTAATTATAAAATAACAATCTTATTGATGTTTTGACTTTCTAGTATTTCTAACTTGATAAGATAATATACTTTTGGGTAAAATAATTGCATTTTGTATAAATAAGCAAATAGCTCAAATTATTAAAAGATACTTAAAGCAGCACAAGGTCAACGAACTTTACCTACCCAAAATCGGGTAGCTTGGCGGTTAAAGTGTTAATTCTTAAGAAAATCCTTTTTTTTTTCAAAAAAAATATTTTTTTGCGAATTTCAAGAGTGAAGTGCAAAATTCGCAATACTAGTTTTAAGTGTCTCAGAAAGTATTATCCCACCTTACAGTTGATCAAAGTATCATTTTAACCAGAGGAGGGTGGCCGTGGCAACTATTGCATGGATGTCGTTCGGTATCGTACCGACTGCATCATGTGACTCATGTCCTATACTGCCTCTAGTAAGCCATTGGAAACATCGCGGAAAAATACAACTTCCCGGATAATGCCGGATGGCCGCTGAAATTACAGTCCTAATCGGTAAAAAATATGATGAAATCTATAAAAAGTGGGGTTCACGCGTGAACCCCAGTAGATTTAGAGTAATATAATTATGTTTAATTTTGTGACATTGCTTTTATAATTTATTTGATCAATGTAAAAAAAGGAGTTTCTGTAATATTTTCAATACATAGTTCGTGGCTCTGCCCATTGCTATACACGTAAAATGTATCTCTAAATTTGCATTTCAGAAATCCCTCAGCCTAAATCAAGTAAATGTGTCTTATGCCGCCCAAATATTTATGATTTTTGTTACATGACCCCACCTCCTTAAAACAAATCTCATCAATTTGAATGCGATGTATATACCATCATTTTGTCTGCAAACTACTTGTGTGGAAACATTAACTTTACGCAATGTGTTCTATAATACCAAATATATTGCTTTCTACCCAAGCTTTCTTCATGGGCAAAATATTGCACAGATTTGTAGCATTGTATATATAGACATTTAATGTGTATAGCAGCTTGGTCTTTTTGATAAGTTGATTTATATTGCTAGTTGTGATCATATCTCATTAAAACCTATGTTCAAAATGTGCAAAGTATGACAGAAAATGTTTAACGTCAGTGTGTGAAGAATTGCTTTAATGTCTCAGATTTATCACTGTTTCCGAGTTAAGAAAATAATTTATAGTTTCATGCTGCATATGGAGTAAAAGGTAAAAGCAAAACTTATAACTGGAGTGGTGACTTGAAATTCTGACTTTTAAATTCTGTAAATGCAAGATTATTTTTTTGTATCTAATCAAATATCTGAATGAACCAAATTTAAACAAAAAAATTTTTTCAATTGAGACTGGTTTGTAATGTTCAAATGGCATATATACACTTTAGAAATTGTCTGAGTAAATATGTCTAATTAAAAGAAATATAATACTGAGGCGTAGTTTATAATTGTAGCAGAAAATCATTTGATCAGTTGGATAAGACACATTAACAAATTAAGCCTCAACATATTGCACTTTTACCATAATTGATAACCTTGCTAAATTACTAACAAATTAATTTCTAAAATCAAAGCACAATTCTTATAAAACAACCCTATCATTAATGTTAATCTTCAATGGAACATAGCAAGTTTTAGTGATTTATGAATAAAAGATCAAATCACTTTGACTGTCAAGTCTATCTGCCAATAACCAAGTGACATCCTCTACCTAAAGCTACCTAAAATTAATGAACGTCGATGATATTTCATATGTGTAACACAAAAGTTATCCCTTTTAACAATAAATGATGAATCAAATGTATAATCTAAACACCAGATTGGAAATATTTAGCTAGGTGTTACAAACAACCTTAAGGGCACAGTTAACCCCTCATTTTCTGAAATATTGTATGCCTTGTAACTCAGCAACCGATAAGTAACCCCATATAAAAGTATACATTTCTAGGTGTGGATTTTCATGTAGAAGATGATGGTTAGGTCAGTTTTGGACCAAAATGTATGATTTTGGACCAAGGTCCAAAAAACCCATGTTCTTGGACCATTAATTTGTAAACAACCTAACTAAATTTTGAAAAAATAAAAGTTGGATCTCGGATGCTTTTTAGAATCTAGAAACACATGTCTCGGAAGGCATTTCTCAAATTTTTTGATTTTTGACTTCCTTTTTGAAATATTGCCAAAAATAGGTCCAAAATTGGCCCAAAATGATTTTTTTCTCATTTTTGGCCTATTTAAGGCTTATTTTTGGCAATATTTCAAAAAGTAAGGTAAAAATCAAAAATTTGAGAAATGCGTTCCTAGACATGTGTTTCTAGAGGTCCAACATTTATTGTATCAAAATTTAGTTAGGTTGTTTGTAAATATAGTGGTCCAAGAACATGGGTTTTTTGGACCTTGGTCCAAAATCATGCATTTTGGTCCAAAACTGACCTAACCATCGTCTTCTACATGAAAATCCACATCTAGAAATGTATACTTTTATATGGGGTTACTTATCGGTTGCTGAGTTACAAGGCATACAATATTTCAGAAAATGAGGGGTTAACTGTGCCCTTAATTGCTATTTAAATTTGTGTAAGAAAGAAAAATTTTGAAGAAAAATTCAAATATATGTAGATATATTCAACGTTTAAAGATAAAACGGACCAAGTGTACTTTAGGTCCCATCCATAATTTTAGGGTTAGGGTTTAGGGTTAGCGTTAGGGTTAGGTTTAATTTAGGGTTAGGGTTAGGGTTAGGGTGTAGGATTAGGGTTAGGGTTAGTTTTAGGGTTAGGGTTAGGGTTTAGGGTTAGGGTTAGGGTATAGTTTTTGATGGGACCTAAAGTATACCTTTTCCGATAAAACAAAATCTGATTGATCAAAGATAAAAAAAAGTTAGGTTATTAAGGAGCCAAGTATTACAATTCAAAATATTGAAAGCTTATCAGGCAACCAAATCTACAAATTATCATTGCACATCATGTGGATATCATTAGGTGTCAAAATATCTTCATTTTTATCTTTTTTGTATCTTTTATCAGTTAATGTGTTAACACTAGAATTTATTCCAAAGTGCATCAGATTCATTCAGAAATTTTAGAATGATTCATTGATGCCCTGGAGTTCCATGTGTTCAGAACCCCGTAAATTGGTTATAATAAGCCGCACATATTTCAAGTCACGCAAATGCACATTATAATCTGTCCCATATTCAAAATTAAGTTTTTAGCAAAAATTCTAATTTACACAACATATTTTTTGCATGATCACAATTCCCCATGTCTATTACATACTTAGATATTTACAAACATCCATTAGTCATGATTGGCTGTCTAAAGAGTACAGTGTACCTTTATATGATTAGTTGTCCTAAATGGATCAGGACTGTTGTAGCTGGGAAAAAACTTGTAGTCGCCTGCTCCTCAGCAAACATAAGAAGAAGAAGAAGAAGAAAACGATGAAGGTGAATGTGAAGATGAAGGCGAAGGTGAAGGTGAAGATGAAGGTGATGGTGAAGATGAAGATGAAGAAGGTGATGGTGAAGGTGAAGGTGAAGATGAAGGTGAAGATGAAGGTGGAGATGAAGATGAAGGTGAAGATGAAGGTGAAGATGAAGGTGAAGGTGAAGATGAATGTGAAGGTGAAGATGAAGATGAAGGTGAAGATGAAGATGAAGGTGAAGGTGAGATGAAGATGAATGTGAAGGTGACGGTGAAGGTGAAGGTGAAGATGAAGATGAAGGTGAAGGTGAAGATGAAGATGAAGATGAAGGTGAAGGTGAAGATGAAGGTGAAGGTGAAGGTGAAGGTGAAGATGAAGATGAAGGTGAAGATGAAGGTGAAGGTGAAGATGAAGATGAAGATGAAGGTGAAGGTGAAGATGAAGGTGAAGATGAAGGTGAATGTGAAGATGAAGATGAAGGTGAAGATGAAGGTGAATGTGAAGATGAAGGTGAAGATGAAGGTGAATGTGAAGATGAAGATGGAGATAAAGATAAAGATGAAGATGAAGGTGAATGTGAAGATGAAGGTGAAGATGAAGGTGAAGATGAAGGTGAAGATGAAAATGAAGGTAAAGATGAAGATGAAGATGAAGGCGAATGTGAAGTTGAAGGTGAAGGTGAAGATGAAGGTGAAAATGAAGGTGAAGATGAAGATGAAGGTGAAGATGAAGGTGAAGATGAAGATGAAGATGAAGGCGAATGTGAAGTTGAAGGTGAAGGTGAAGATGAAGGTGAATGAAGGTGAAGATGAAGATGAAGGTGAAGATGAAGGTGAAGATGAAGATTAAGGTGAAGGTGAAGATGGAGATAAAGATGAAGATGAAGGTGAAGATGAAGGTGAATGTGAAGATGAAGATGAAGGTGAAGATGAAGGTGAAAATGAAGGTGAAGATGAAGTTTAAGATGGAGATGAAGACGATGAAGGTGAAGATGAAGATGAAGGTGATGATAAAGATGAAGGTGAAGATGAAGGTGAAGGTGAATATGAAGGTGAAGGTGAATATGAAGGTGAAGGTGAATATGAAGGTGAAGGTGAATGAAAATGAAGGTAAGATGAAGGTGAAGATGAAGATGAAGGTGAAGGTGAAGATGAAGGTGAATGTGAATATGAAGGTGAAGGTGAATATGAAGGTGAAGGTGAAGATGAGAATGAAGGTGAAGATGAAGATGAAGGTGAAGATGAAAATGAAGGTAAGATGAAGGTGAAGATGAAGATGAAGGTGAAGGTGAAGATGAAGGTGAATGTGAATATGAAGGTGAAGGTGAATATGAAGGTGAAGGTGAAGATGAAGGTGAAAATGAAGGTGAAGATGAAGATGAAGGTGAAGGTGAAGATGAAGATGAAGGTGAAGGTGAAGATGAAGGTGAAGATGAAAATGAAGGTAAGATGAAGGTGAAGATGAAGATGAAGGTGAAGGTGAAGATGAGAATGAAGGTGAAGATGAAGATAAAGAATATGAAGGTGATGATGAAGATGAAGGTGAGGTTGGTGAAGGTGAAGATGTGAAGATGAAGATTAAGAAGATGATGATGAAGATGAAGATGAAGGTGAAGATGAAGATGAAGATTTTCTGTTGTAAAATTTGATCGCCTTGATCAATTTCAACATTAAGGAGTCAGTTCAAAGCTTAGAAAATGTTCTAACAGCTGAAATGATAAAATTGATATCTGCAAAGGCCCCTCTTTTGGGGTGAGCCATCACATATTATTATTATTGAGCCAATACATTGGATGTTTTACAGAATTAGCCCAACCTGCCACTATAAAATCTTTATCATTGTCATTATACTCATATTGTCATATACTACATGTATATAGTAAAATTACTGAAAGAAGATATATAAATTTATCAAGGAGAAATAATACTAAAATTCTATGACTACCTGCTCTCAAGATTAAGTGAAATAAAGGTGCAAAACATCTCTCCTTAATGATATTCAACTTTTCCTAAAAATTGCCACCACTCTGAGGTCAAACTCGCATCATTAATCAATTACCAGCCTCCATTTTCATTTTACAGGTCGCTTACATCATTTCTTCCATTCTGATTAAAGAAGCATGGTCCGATTGCCTCAACTTTTTTTCAAACTTTTTGAGATTTAGACACCAAAATGTTGCTCATATTTTTCTCATAACACATGTGAAATTTCACGGCTGAATTATGTTTCGATTGGAGATATACATGAAAATGTGTCTAATTATGGTAACAATAATTAATTTTACACAGTAACGTATAGGCGGCTCTGGAATACTAAATTGCCCATAAAATCAAAACGGTTAGACCGATTGAGCTAAAATTTGAAACTTAGATCTTTTGAGTGGTTATCTTTCATACGACATTAAAAACATTATTTGTAAAAATCGGACCAATCTCCTTTAAGTTATTTCTCAGCTTTACAGATGCATGCAAATGCGATATTTGTTCTCTAAATATTGCAGCTTTTATGGTCAGTAGATAGGAGTTATTTATTTAGTAAATTGCTTTCTGGTTTTGATATATGTGGGAATCTTCTTTTCTTTAAGCGCTTTTAACAACTTAAAAATGCTTCGATAAGACTTGGATTTGAGTGTTCCTCCTTGATGTTATGATACTGGCTTCAGTTAAGGCCCTTCGCACTTAACGTTTAGTTTCCTGTTGCAGCTTTGTTGCAGCTTTTAACATAGAGGAGCGGTCACTTTTCATCATTAATTATTTTTAGAATTAAAACGTGTGAGATAATTCAATTAACATAGTATCCATTAGTAGCATATAGCCAGCATAGGGCAAAAAAATCAAGCAGGAAATCTGTAACACAAGTGGGAAAAATCAGGAAGGACAAGAAAACAGGAAACATGGGAAGAGCAGAAAATTGAAAAGATGTTCAAAAATCGTCTAAAACTTCTTTTTTTTTTTGCTTGTCAGTTTTTAAAAATAAACTTGAATTTATTTTTGGT
>JXSR01S009682.1:30447-42196 GCA_000969725.1 Ophiothrix spiculata
TATCCAACCTTGATCATGTTGATACTCAATTCTGTGCTCTAATTAAAAAAAAAAAAGAAGTTTCTTCTATCTTGACAACGTTATTATACTTGATTTCACAGTATATTTTCCACTTTTTATCTTGGTATCCAAACAATTTTCCTTGCCCTATCATTATATGTTGAAAGTCTGAAAATACCCAACCCATTGCTATTATATATTCTTGATTCAAATTCTGTTTGATTTTAGCCTTGAATAACAGTAATTACATTCTAAGTTGGATGTAAATAAATGAGACGAGGCAAGGATCCCGAAGTCAAAGTATATATGGAACTATTTTACAAATTTCCTATTATTATAGATGTTTCCAGACTGATCTATTTGACGCGCACCTCAGTTGCCATGCAAAATAGTTGTCAAGTTGTCGGGGTGCAACAGTTGTTATAGTATGATAGAGCAAGGTTACGTTTAGTTAAGGAAGCTGTTCCACATAAGGTGCGCATACCGGGATACCCCGGCAAACATTTATTACATTTTTAAAGTTCTTTGAAGCCACACAGGCAATTTTGTTGTGTACGGAATGAACGTAAACAATAAATAGCGATAAAAGTCGTTTTTCATAACTAAAATATTCACAAGACAACCAGAGAAGCTCAGAGAATACCAGAGAACCGGCGATGTTGCTTATTGCAGCGGGCACGCTCTATCCAGCAATACAGGCACTCACCCAATCGAGCGTACCGCTGCATGCAGCAGTACGCTCGATCGGGCGAGTGGCCCCGACTGCGATGTTTGTTACGGGGGGTTCGAAATGACCCGACAGGTCAAAGGTCATCTAGAGGTCATTTTTTCTAGGAATGACCTACGACAACCAAATTTGGTCAGAATGGTCCTAGGACTACCCACAATACATTACTATACTGAGTTTCAATGTGACAGGTCAAAGGTCATCTAGGTCAACTTGTCTAGGATGAGTCAAATCAGTACCCAACCCACCAATACATTGGTGGAAATTGTGTCTAAAACTACAGTTAAACACATACTAGTACCCTACCACACACTTGCTATGGAAAACAGGCTTATTATCACAAAAGCTTATATTTCTTCAAGAAGAAGTAAAGATGGACACTTGCATTGCCATCAGCATTCAAAGTATCACTAGATTATACGGAAGAACTGCATTTTTAACTTGCGTTCGTATAACCCCTGACCTGAGATTGTACGAACGCTTCATTAAATTAAACGGGTTATGGATCTATAACAAATTTATATGGTGAAGAATCAGGTCATACGCTTGTTTCAGATTCAGTTTATTTTCAAAATTGACCAAAATAGCACCTAAAATGCCTATCATCCTAGTAATCAACAGAAAATAACATTTTGAGTTACAAGATAAATTGTCCCCTAATTTATGTTTATGACATGTTTCAGCTTAAGGGCCCTGTCAACCGTTTGTTTTCAAAAATAGTTTTTGCACTGTAACTCAGCAAGGGATAATTAAATTCAAATAAAAGTATACATTTCTAGAAGAGGATTTGCATACTGAACATGATGCCCAGGTCATTTTTGGACCAAAATGTGAAATTTTGGCCCTAAGGTCCATAAAAGGTCCAAAAACCATGTTTTGGGCCCACAATTTTACGGGAAAGCTAACTAAACTTTGCTTTGGTAAAATTTTGAACTTTTTTACTTTTTAGAACCTAGAAAGCAATATCTAGCAACGCATTTTTTATATTTTTTATTTTTTCTTAGTTTTTGAGATGTAGTCAAAAATTAGTCCTAAAATGTCAAAAAATCCCACTTCTGCACCATTGTTGGCAAAATATGACATTTGTTGACCTATTTTTGGCAATATTTCAAAAAACAAGATAAAATCAAAAATTTGAGAAATGCGTTCCTAGATATTGCTTTCTAGATTCTAAAAAGTAAATCAAATCAAACTTTATTTCAATATCAACAGGTACACACATTTGATAAAAACACATCAAAAGATAAAACAAAAATGATATTGAGGACATCATCAAAAGGCCAAGAAGACCTGAAGTGATGATGCCCTAAAACAAAATAAGTTACTAAAATAGGCCAAAACAACAATAGCAAAACGAACACAAATAACAGTACACAAGACAAATGCTCCGATTAGGTATTGTTATGTAATTAAATTTCCATATAAGTCAGATTCAACTATAATTTGACAATAGATGTTTCTTCAGACTGTTTCTAAATTCATTTGTATTTTTGCATCTTTTTATGTCATTATTCAGAGAGTTCCAAAAGAATGGTCCACAATCCCGAACAGCACGATCAGAAAATACTTTCTTAGTTTTATAATCCTGAGCATTTCTTGTATTATATTTGTGCGTCTGAACATGTTTGGTAAAATAATTAGAAAAAATGTTTGGAAGTTGGTCCGTTTGATGCTTATACATGAAACTTCCAAGGTTGAGTTTGAACGTGTCATGTATATTCAGAACATTATATTTTTTGAATAAGGGCCCCGTATGGGTTCTATAATGACTGTTGGATATTGTTCTACTATAGCCCATTTTTGAAGTCTTTATATTTTGTCTAGGTATGTTTCATATGTGTTTCCCCAGATAAGAACTCCGTAGTTTATGTATGGCAAAATTAGTGTACAATATAAAGAATACAATATATTTTCGGGTAAGTAATACTTAAGTTTAGAAAGCATACCAGTGTTTCTTGAAATAGTTTTCGATATTGCATCTATATGATATTTCCATGTTAAATTCTCATCAATGATCACTCCCAGAAATTTTGTTGATTTTGCTTTTTGCAATGAAACACCGTCGAGTTTAATATTGAGAGTCTTTTTATCCAAATTGTTGAAACTATCATTTTGAGAATCAGTTGAACATGTTAGATTTACGTCAGTATATTTAGCAGTATTATAGTGAGTACCGAGTACCATGTAATTGGTCTTGCTCGCATTTACAGAAAGTTTATTTGCCTGAAACCAATTACAGATTTCTTGAAGCTCGTTATTGATGATATCATTTTGAGATGCAATATCTGGATGTGAATATAAAAGTGTAGTATCGTCGGCAAATAGAATTACATCAAATAAAGAGGTTGCATTTACAATATCATTAATATACAAGATAAATAATAACGGACCTAAAATAGATCCTTGTGGTACTCCACATTGGATAGTTTTATGATCAGAATCATGCATTTGGTAACGAACAAATTGTTTTCGATCAGTTAGGTAGCTCTTAATCCATTCTAGAGCAACTCCTCTAAATCCATAATGATCTAATTTATATAACAAAATATCATGATTTATGGTATCAAATGCCTTTGAAAGGTCTAAAAATACACCCACTGTGGTTTCATTTTTTTCAACTGCTTTGACAATTTTATCCACCAGTTCTGTAATAGCCATGTACGTCGAGTGGTTTGATCGAAATCCAAATTGTTTGTTATTTAATATATTATTCTGATCAATAAAATTCATATATCTATTAAAAACAAGTCGTTCTAATATTTTTGATAAACATGGTAATACAGATACAGGACGATAGTTTGAAAACACTTCAGTATCATCCTTTTTATATATAGGTATAACCTTTGCTATTTTGAGTTCATTTGGTACAATACCGGTCGATAATGATAGGTTGAATATATCTGTTAAAGGTTCTGATATTTCATAAATTACCTTTTTTATAATGAAATTTCCAACACCATCGTGACCAGGACTTTTGTTTGGATTAAATGTTTTAACTATTTTGATTATTTCTTCAGCAACTATTGGTTTTTTTGAGATGGATCTTTTAGATATTCAAAGTAGTCTTTTCCTGAGTGGTTTATATCCAAAGCAAGCTTAGGCCCATTGTTAACAAAGAAGTTGTTTAAAATGGTTCGAAATTTTACCAAAGCAAAATTTAGTAAGCTTTCCCGTAAAATTTTGGGCCCAGAAACATGTTTTTGAACCCTAGGTCCAAAATTATCATTTTGGTCCAAAAATAAACTGATCATCATGTTCAGTATTCAACTCCGCTTCTAGAAATGTATACTTTCATTTGAATTTAAAGGAGCTTGATCCGATTTTTCAAAATTTAGTTTCCAATGTCAAATGAAAGAAGACCACTCAAGACAGCTAAGTTTTTAATTTCAGGTGAATCGGTTAAACGGTTTAGATTTTATGGGCAATTTTATGTTTCAGAGCCGCCTATATGTAACTGTGTAAAATTAAATATGGTTACCATAATTAGACACATTTTCATATATATATCAAAAACAGAACATAACTCAGCCGTGAAATTTCACATGGGTTATGAGAAAAATATGAGCAACATTTTGGTACCAATATCTCAAAATGTTTGGAAAAAAGTTGAGGCAATCGGACCATGCTCCTTTAATTATCCGTTGGTAAGTTACATTGCAAAAACCATTTCTGAAAAAAGGGTCATTAAGAATGGCGCCAGTAATGAGATCCAACATGGCCGCCAATTTCGGCGATTTTATGTGCAAAAAGGGTTGAAGCGACTTTGAAACAACATCAAATGCACTAAATGATCAAAATAATAGATAGAAACTGTTTTAAAGGGTAAAAACGGAAATATTTGTCCTCAATTCAGATTTTAACATGTTTTAAAACCAAAATGGCACATACTGAGATCAAAAATGGCTGCAAGTTTATACGCAAAACACAAAAGTGTGTAAACTAATCAATGGAAACAGAATATGATTACAACAGATAAATAAGTTGTTTGTTAAAACATGTTCAAACCAATGCCTTTGCTAAGTTTCAGGATGACCGTTAAAGTACATTTTCACGCCCAAAAATAGATTAAATTGATTTTAAAACAGCCTCAAATGTTCGTTCAAAATTAATAATACAAATGACTTTGAGGGTTGCAACAAACATAACTCATTAAATTATGTTGCTAATATGTTTGAAATTCACAATTGCGACTGTAAGGAGGTCCGAAATGTTAAAAACTTAAAATATTCAAAATGATCATTAAAAATGACTGCTTGGTTTTCAAAATAAACATTTTCCATAAATATCCCATTAACACGTTTTTAATACAAAATGACGCCCATAACAAGACCCGAAATGGCAAAAGACTCAAAACCTAGGGGAAAACCCCTCATTTGGCCATATTTTAGGTACTCCTTTAAAGTTCAAGCTCTATTAAGGCCCCGATGACCACATTCTGTTGGTTATTTGAAAAATATACTTTTAATGCTGTTTTAATGTCGAGCGAAAATAGTTATTTTGGTATCCATTTTTACCTTATTTGGTGACATTTTGATTGATAAACATATACTCTACATTTAATAGTCCCTGCTGAATGTCCATGTTGTAACCATCCAATGTATTTTAAGAGAGTATTTTGGAGATTTGTTGTTTTTAATGTTCCTATTTAAGTAATTTGCTTTAACCCATTTTTAAGACAGAAATTGCACTTTGCGACCACTATTAGACCTCAGCACAGCCGCCACCATTTCGGATTTGAAATATTCAAACAACCTTATTAATGGAGAGTTGTTCCTGTTGTAGATTCACAGACATTTTTCACTGATATTTATGAATTTGTGGTGTGGTGTTTTAGTGCTGTTTTTTCATATAAAAATAATGTCTCTTAGATTTTGGAATGGGTTCCATTTTGGATTCCAAAAATTTCAATAATTTTTCTAATTTGGAGACTAACATAACTTTGTTACCCTCAAACCAATTCTCTATCTATTATTTTGATCATTTGGTAGTTTCAACCCTTTTGCATGCAAAAAAATGTATTTTGGCGGGCATTTTGGATCTCAGTATGGGCGCCATCTTTTTATTTTAAAACAGAATTACAACATAATTAGGGGTTAAATGATTTTGTTGCATCTTCAATGTTATAATCTGTGGATTATTTGTGACATTGGGCATTAGACTTTTTTTTTTTTTTTTGGCCAATTTTTTAATTTTCATGCCAAATAAAGTCAAAAATTACCAAAAATGGAAAAGAGTGAATTTTTGACCTTATTTGGCATGAAAATCAAAAAATTTGCCAAAATCCTAAAAGTAAAAATGACGCAACATCCGAGTAGGTGTTTTAAATTAAAATTCCCATCCCGACGTCATTTTTTTAAAAAAATTGTTATTTTTAGCTTGTCCGGAAGCCCAAATGGCCAAAAAATATGTGTTTTTTGTGATTTTATCAAAAAAATGTCATTTTTGGTTAAAAATCAACATCACCATCATGTTCCTTGTTAAAATTCCTTTCTGGAAATTATACTTTTATTAACTTTAAGCACTTTGTTCAAAAGTTATGGTACAAAATAAATTTGCAAACACGTACAATTGAGTAACGTGCTTTCTCCCTTAAGAATTTATTGTGTTATTCTGCTGAACAAATGCTGTGAATTCGTAAGGGTGATTGAAGCTCGCGTTGGTTTTGCCTGGTGTTGCGCAGCAGTTTGACCGATTGCTCTTTCAGTGTGACTGAAGCATCAGGCAGATATGATGAATTGAAAAAGATAACATATACCGATCAGAAACAAGTATACTTCATTCATACGAGACAAAAAATCGTGAAATTGGAGCAAATTAATTTGCACTTAAATATTAAGGTTAGGCGTAATTTATGTTTAGGCTACCAATTGAAATAAAACACATATTATATCACAAGGTCTAAAAATAATTTCATGCGCTAAAACATGAGGCCTTTTAGTATAGTACGGTCTGATTATCCAAAAGTCATTTTTTCACGTAAAAATTGAAGGTTTTCCCCTCTTCTTTTTCCTCAGATGCGCAGAACAATGTATACCATAACTAGGATTAACAGTGCTCTACTTAATAACTACCTCATGACCTATAGCTGTTCAAACAAGGCACGAAACAGCACAAACGAGACCCTTCAATCAAAGTAGATGATAGTCTATTGTCTTTTGCGAAAGCAGTGAAGCCAGGGATGATTTACTTTTACGTTGCCAGGGCTTTTTGCTTTTGCTTTCGCTTAGGTAAACTCAAAAGAATTGTGGTGATTATTATCACGTATTGACTCAAGTGAATAGTATAGGTAATGGGTTACCAAAAGTTTACAAAAGCTTACAAAATGCATTGTGATGCATTTACGAAACATTTCAACTGGACTAATGTTTGTCTCTCAATACCATCCAGGTCACAATATCTGTCACCCATTTAACATCTCCGGGATAAAAGTGAGGGTCAAAACATAGTCGGCCTTCAAACAACATTTTCGCTACCAAACATTTGGTCGTGACGTCAAAATGACGATTGACTTCAAATAAAATAACTTCCGAGTTGAGACCAAATAAATCTTTGCGCCAAATAAAATTGCACATGTGTTGAATTGCCATACACATTGCCTCAAATGTTTGTTACGGATAATTCTTTAAATTCGATTGCAAATATTAAGTGACGTCACGACCAAATGTTTGGTAGCGAACATTTTGTTTGAAAGCCCACTATGTTTTGACCCTTAATGATGCATGTATTGACTTAATATCTTTATTCATTTTCACCACTCTGCATTTCATGAGCTAAATGACAAAACGTTTTTATTTTTCTGCACCAAAATACACGTTCGGTGTAAAGGTGCTTTTATTAGATAAAATACATTTCATAACAAGAAAAATTAAGAGTCAGTTTTAGGCCAACATATACAAATCATAACAATATTTCTCACAAGAAGTGTTAAAGTACATTAATAATTACACACCACTTAAATTCGCCTATACATTCGAATGTAAAACAGCCTCTAAATCTTAAGATTTCTCGACTACAAAACGATGGGTTGTTTCAACTTTTGGTTTTATTTAAAGATCATTATCTAGGAGAAATCTCACAATCAAAAAATATCTATAGTACCCAAGTTAATTTTTGCTAGGTTGCCATGAACAGGGCAGACTCGGAAAAATTTTCTCGAATTCCGCAAACCATTTCTCTAGACACTCAAAATTCATGTACAAATTCACAAAAAACGGCAATATTAGGATAACTGTTAGCACAGAACATAAATTAAGTGTAATATTACAAAAAGATATATTGCTCCCGTGCAATCACGAACATGTTGTCATATATTGAGTGTGCATGCATTGCCTCAACTTTTTTTTTTCAAACTTTTTGAGAAGTTTTGTACCAAAATGTTGGTCATATTTTTCTCATAACCCATGTGAAATATCTTGGCTGACTTATGTTTTGATTAGGAGATATGTATGAAAATGTGTCTAATTATGGTAACCAAAGTTTTACACCGTAACATATTAGGCAGCTCTGAAATACAAAATTGTCCATAAAATCAAAACGGTTTGACCGATTTAGCTGAAATTTGAAAATTAGATCTCTTGAGTGACCATCATTCATATGTCATTGAAAAGTAAACTTTGAGAAATCAAGCTCCTTATGCTCGCCTATGTTAATAATTATTTGGTGGTGTGCAATACTGAATATGCAGTCATGGATGTTTTACAAAAAAAAACGGAATTGAAAGACCCTTGTACAAACAAGAAGCTTCATATTAAAATCAGGATGCAAAAGAGAAGGAAGGAAAAACATGGAATTATATTTCAAATCTCCATTTCTTCAAATGAATAGACAATAATAATTATCATGACTTTTGGCAATACAATTTTAGATCACAAAATGGGTAAAGTTTTTAATTCAACATTTGATCCTGTTTTCCATTTTTAAAAACTTACTTGAAATTTCCAAATAGAATTTGGATTCGAATTCTTAACATACGAGGCAATATGCTGTTAAACATCTTATCACCTTGGTATATACCGACTAGGCACCAGGTAAAAATCAAGTACACTCTTAGAAAGCCAGGATCAAATATGAGCTTATCCTGATTCCAGATCAAAATATGATCCGGAAATGAACTAAATCTGATCCTTTTCGGATCAAATTGATCCTTTTTCGATCAATCTGATCCTTTTTGGGATCATATTTTTGATCCGGAATCAGGATAAGCTCATATTTGTGGAGCTCGTGTGGTCTAGTGGAACAGAGCCGGACTGCGAATCAGTAGGTCGTGAGTTCGAGCCCCGCTACGGCCAATGGGTTATGTTCTTGGGCAAGACATTTAATCCTAATTGCTTCGTCGACCCAAGCGTTATCATGGGTAGTTACTAGGAATATACTCAATAGGCGCCGTGATTGTAAGGCAGCCGCGTAAGTTGGTTATATTCTATTGGTAACGGAATAAATGTAAAGCGCTTTGATCAATTCTGGAAAAGCGCTATATAAGCACCGACATTTATTTTATTATTTATTTTTTTATTTGATCCTGGCTTTCTAAGAGTGTACTATTCTAGCACGACTTTCCTAAGGTATACATATCTGGAACAACATTTTTGTACAATTTCTAGAAATTCTAGACTTCTAGTACAAAAACATAAATGCGTGCTTACATTGTACTAAACTGACCTTCCTAACGTTTACATCGGCCTGTTATTTGTTTGATTTATTCTTACAAATTTTCAAGGTTTAGCATGTAAAAGGATCAATATTTTGAAATATATAACAATTCAATTGAACTCGATTTAATTTTATTTCCGTGTATCTCACAAGTCACAATCATATAACAATTCTCAAATATTATTACACTATATTCATCCTCCTTGACTATATTATATAGGAACATTCAATAATCACAGGGTGTCCCAGAAAAAAAACCACATTACAATCTTTGCATTTACTTTTATTAGGTTTAACGGATCGTCAGAGAGTTTGTAAAGGTAGAATAAAAGTTATACTTTGTTAAATTTTTGGATGTAACATTTTCTGGTCCATTTTCATGATTTGGTCAGTTCCCCTTGAAATAATTTCTATTGAGAGTTGTCTTTGATTTGCTCACTCAACCGTAACAATGTTTATAAATATATTATGTGCATGATATCTTTTATCTATGCTAAACAAATGAACAAATTTGATGACAAAATAAGACAGATATGATAAATTTTATATACAAGGTGAGCCATTTTTATTCATTTCAGAAAAACCTCTCTCTACTTTATAGCCAATAATCATGAAATTGGTCCAGACAAAACCCACCAAAAGTTTTGAGAAAATTTGTTGTTGTACACTACCGTTCAAATGAAATAAACGGTATCTTAAAGTTCAATTCACGGACTACAAAATGCAACAGTTACAAACTTTCTAACTCTCTGTTAAACCTAAGAAACTTAGACGCAAAATGGTAATTATTTTTCTGGATAAAAAACAGAAAACCAATGATAGTAGAAAATGATATGACAATATTATTGTTATGAGTATTATGAGTTATCTTAACTGAAAAAGGAAAGGCTAGGTTGAACTTGAAAACCTGAAGATCAAATATTTTTTTATTAAAAGTCCGCATAACTCGTGTTATAAGATTATGAAAACAATATGTTTTTAGCGTGCCGGTCAATGGGCTCGAACCCGCCTCGCAGCATCATTCTACAATCCTCTATACCTGATGCTCTCTCCGCCACAAACATTCCAGGAGAGGCAATGGTAGTTTTTTTGAACTAGATATCACAAATAACAATTTAGAATAATGATAAGTGATGAGCTCAGAGCTGCCGCAACGAACACATTTTGCTCCAACTAAGGCGGCCAGTGGCATACAGTATGTGCAAGTCTTTCCAGTATACATAATACCGGTCGGATTGACAATCAAACTGAGATTAAATGTCTTGAACATAATAACCTGTTTGATCTAGCGGGGCTCGAACTTGCTACCTTCTGCTAGAACACACGAGCACGTCAACAGATTGCCTGTCTGTAGAATAATTCAATAATCGTGCGTATACAATTACATCCAATTTCCCGATATAGTCATTGCCGTAATCGTTGATTAAGTACTACTTGTCAACAGATCGGCATACAATTTCCATGATATTTCACCTTTTTCTCTGACAGCAAACCTCGCATCAAAGTTGAAATCAATTTCTTGACCTGGTTTCCAAGGTTTTTGGCGTTCGCACTGATTTATCTGTACAGAAAAAGTAAAGAACAGAAAAACGATTAAAAATTGAAATATAACCATTAGTGCACTGAATCTTATAAAGTGTGTGTTTTAAAGAGGATATAATATGGTGAATAATGTAACTGCCCTAAACGTATCTCAATACCAAACTGTGTGTGCAGCGGTCCAACACAATGCATTATACACCGCTTCTTTGCTCTTAACAATACATGTGTAAGAGACTCCAAATTTGTCTTTGTAATGTTAAAGCAATACTATAAAGTGTTAAAAATGAAGCGCCCCTGTCACCCATGACTTTTGATTTTTTGGGCTTGTTGGGTTGGTTTTGGGTAGATATGAATACCCTCCAAACGATTTGGCTCAAAGATGCTTACTTTTTCTGTTATGGCCATTTGTTGAATTAGATTCGGGATCCCGAATTTAATTCAACATGTGTTAGTATAGGAAAACATCCACAAGCTTTTTATCCATTTTTTTGGTGGCAAAACAGTTTTTTTTCCACAAAATGCACTTAAAAACGCTTTTAGATAGTCACATTCCTCATTCCACATTTTATGCTGATTTGACTCTAAACCATTTTTGATCAAAATCTTATAGTATTGCTTTAACTTAATATTTGCTTTCTCGGTTTGTTAATTGATAAAGATTGATAAAGTCGATTCCGATTTATATATGTGATGGCTCACCCGAAAAGGGGGACTTTGCAGATGATATCGATTTTGATTTTGTCATTTCAGCTGTTGCAGCATTTCAAAGCTTTAAAATGACACCTTACTTGTTGAAATTGATCAAGGTGATCACATTTTACAACAGAAAAT
>JXSR01S009685.1:45536-57373 GCA_000969725.1 Ophiothrix spiculata
TATGGCAATTCAATAACATGTGCAATCTAGCGCGAAATTTTGTTTGGTCTAAACTCGGTGTTGAAGTTCTTTTGTTTGGAGTCACTCGTCATTTTTACGTCACGACCAAATGTTTGGTAGGAAATATTTTGTTTGGTGGCCGAGTATGAATTGAGCTTTAGCACTTTAAACCTGAGACAATTATACCTGAAATTCAGGTATAATGTCTCAGCTTTAAACTTAACTTTAAATGATGCGTTTGTGTATTAAAACACTGAAAGAGACAAGTGTTTGATTTAAAAAATGCCATACAGCTTTATAAGTCATTGAATTGTACAGTCACTAAGGCCAAGAAAACAAAAACTTAATCTCAGGTTCCCCCACATCCATGCATAGGATTAAAAATTTAATATTTTACTGCATTTCCTTCTCTTTTTTTAGGTTTTCAAGAGATTTTTTGCTTTTAATTTCTTTTTACATCGAGAGAAAACAATGAAGAAATTTGGTTGCAAAGCGACTGAAAAAAAAAATGATGACCTAAAAACGGAACAACGTGTGCGGCAGCTATTTTTTATTTAGCCTTTATTAAGATTTTGTTAAGTAATGGTCATGGTAACTGGCAGGGGCATTGGGGCAAATCGCCTTGAAAACAGGCTTAAAATTTACCCGGTTGTTGGATGAACGACAGATACACCAACTTTCAGCTCGAATGATGGTAGTCGAGCTAAAGTGTGTCTGGTTCCAGCAATAAATAGTTCTAAAAATTTGGATTTTAGTTTCAGTGGGTATACCAGACAAATTCTGGACCAATTGAAATAAAAGATGCTATTTTCAACACAACTTCGACTCTACAATTTGACTTCTGCGATGGTCATATTTCCATGGAACATGGGAAGAAAAACAGATATGCATAACTTCAAGTCTGAAAAAACTCAGTTCCAGACCCTAGTTTTGCCATCAAAACTCAGTTCTGTAACTTCTGTGAGATCTTAAGTTGGAAAACCTGGGTGGCACATAATAACAAATTTTCTAGTATCCGCTGCCGCCCCTCCCCCCAACTTCTAGGCTCAGAACTTTGAGAAGTTTGTAAAATTTTCTTTCAGAGGGTTTTATCAAGGACAAAACTTCCAGAGACATCCCACCCAAGCCTTGCCTACAAGGTCCCGAAAATGCAACATTCAATTCATTGACAACATACTCCAACACGCAGCTTTCTTTCAGAACATACGCTCTCTTTATTAGTCTCTTTAAACCAAACAAAACATTCACAAACTTCGGCTTTCTGTCAATATGCTCGCTTTTATCCATCTCTTTTATTCCTCACAATGTCTCTATACATGAATAATTAATCGGTTTTGTCATCAAGGCTCTTATGTGGTGCCAACGTGCTAATTACATCTAAAATAGGCACAACAAATCAATGCTGTTAATGCATTTATTTTCACAATGATTTTAATTTCACAAAGTTTGCGATCAACAATATTTGATTGGCCTAGTTACAAAATTGAAGAAATTAAAAAAATATTGTGAAATTTTTGTGTTCACAAAATAAATAACAAATTCAAAAATAAATCAAAATAAAAAGTGAAAAAAAAAAGTTCGAAGTGTAAAAATAAATACCACAAATTTAACATACTTGAATAGAACTTATGTCAGAATGATTGTTTGCGTTTTGATTGTTTCCTCATGTTTTTCTTTATGCGTTTTGATAGCTGACAATTTTATTCTTTACAAAAGCTACGCTTTAGGGGAGGGAAGCTCATAAGTTATTTATAGCGCAAGTCTGCAATAGCTGCCGTTTGATTATTCATTGATTATCATATTATGAGTGATATAAGTCTGTAAGTAAACTTAACTTTTTTCACATTTTGATTAGTGTAATAAATTATTAGTAAAGTTTTGGAAACCAGACTTAAGAGCTCTATCACACATCACCATATAGAGAGCCCAAACATACGAATAACATACACAATGTTGGTCACTGAGATACATGTATATCAATTACCAAACCAGTGTACGTTATTTCCACGTTATTTGTACGTTTCGTGATCTGTGACCGAGTCCTAAAGATATTTCCTTAGTTTGTCAGAAGAGGCATTTGTTTTTAAATTTGTACCACTGTGAGAATTTTTTGATAAAATAGGCTTTTACGTTTTCAGTTTTCATGAGCTATGTAGGGAAAAAAATGGTTGAACCTTTTGAGTCTCAAATGTCAGTTGTTGGTAATATATGTTGCGTTTCTAATACAAGGCATAAAAATACCATAACAGCTCCTGAAAAGGTAGGATTGATAGATAGACAAAATAAATGTACTTGAAACTCAATGAATGGTAATATTAAAATAGAAAGAAATGTAATATACAGTACTGCTGTTGAATATATTTCTTTATGAAAATATAAGAGTTGTAAAAAAAAACCAAAACTTTGTAAAACACAGGGTTGAAGCAAATTTTTACGGTCGTTCGGGGGAGGCCAATGACAAACAAGCAATATTTTTTTTCACCTAATTTGAAAACCTGGCTACATCACTGACACATGTGTCTCGTGCCTATCTACAAAACTACCCAACTCCTAATGATATGCTTTTAATTCATGAATAGATTCAGCTCAGGCAAATTTCTATAATTCATTATTTCAGATGGAAAAATCATGAATTTACTAAAAGCTTGTGGATCTCAAAACTTCATCAGCAATATGATCATTCAAAGTAATTCTAACCTGACTGTATTTGTAACAATGAAACCTTAAATTCATTACTTATAACTTGTACTGAATTTTGAACTTTCTTGATTCATCTGCCTACAATCTTAAAATTAATCTAAACTATAACAAATTGAATATCATGAAAATTATAGTCTTCTCCTGACTTAGGAGCCATATTTCAGTCTGGGTTTAAAGGGGCAATTCATGATCCACTTTTCACCTTCAAGGTCACCTCTATCAAAATTGAGTTTTTTAGCTTATAAGATTCCTTAACTGGAATATGTTATGATCCCCAAATAATGTGCTTGCTTTTTTGAGGAAGAGTGAGAAAATTTGTCATTTTCTAATTACTGTCGGGGGTCCGACAGTAATTGCAACACAGTATAGCCTATGATGATTTTCAAAATGCTGAAAAGCTTGTCACTTGGAAACAAACGATCGGAATCAAGTTAAATTTTCAGTATATATTTATGTTGTGCCCTTCTTCAATGTTCTTTACATATAGCTAGTAAAGAGGTGAGGTTTTTGTCACATCAGAATCATGAATTGCACTAAATTACTTTGAGCATACGGACTTCAGGCTAAGAAACCAATGTTTAGATGTTAGTTAAATCAACTTAAGGCAGCTCTAAAAACCCTACTTTGACAATCTGGACCTATTATATCCTAGCACTTTGTCTGATAGAACACAGCAAACACACTAAGTGTTCAGTTTACATCAAAGTTACACCGCAACCAATAATAGACAAGCTGGTACGATGCGGCCTTGGGCTAGGCCGCATCGTCAATATTGACTAGCCTAGCCTAGGCCTAGTTTGTAGGAAGCAGAGTATGGCCTTGCAATGACTGTCCCAAGTCAATATGGATCAACCTGTTAATAGATGCATATCCTGGGATATGGGCCTAGTTTTAAGAGCAAGGCCAAAATCTTGATCAATTTTGAAAACAATAACACCTGCAAAGCACCATCACTTTTGAAGTCATTGTTTACAATTGGAGGTAAGTTTGTTTTTGGCCAAGGCTCCAGCCAGTGCCAAGGTCTGTTTCTCAGAAAAATGCTTCAGATAAATGCTCATCAATAGGAGAGTACAACATTAAAGGTTACATGCAAAGAAGGTGAACACTGAGCAGTAATGAACCAATTAACACTAATATAGGACGAATACACAACAATTCCTGCATTGTTTTGCTTCCCAATAAAAATAAAAGCATTTTTAGAATACACAACACAAATCTATACCACTTAGAGTCCACTGAATGATGACATGTATAAAGGTTACCTGACCTGTGCAAGCAACTTCTGCAGTGCATAGAAGTGTATACAGTTTAAGCAGTATTTTTGTGTGTTGAAATTTTTCACTAACCTGTTATTGACTGGTATTAAGTTAATTATATTCCAAATGATGCTTTACAATAATGTATGAATCTCAAATGATATTAAAAGTAAACTTTAAAAAACTATTTTCAAATTAAACACCGTTTCTAGTCAAAAGTCAAAAAATATTTCAATATATAATATCAAAACCCCATTGGTTTGCATTGTGACTGGCAACACTGCATAATTCTTGGGTAACCTTTATTCTTGTCATTTTGGGTGTTGCTTGGATCATTGGTTTTTGTGAAATGGTCATTGAGTAATAGTTATTTTATCTTATTTTGCTGTTGCTTTGGTGAAAATTGATTACTTTTGTGTTTAATTTGTTTGATACAGCTAAATTCTAGACTTTGGTGTCAAATATGCCCAGCCTTTGCATGTAACCTTTAATGAATCCTGAAAATTTCACTTGATTCCGACCATTCATTTTCAAGTTACAAGCTTTTTAGCATTTTTAATATTCCCACAGGCTTTTGTGCTGTAGTTACTGTCGGGGCTCCGACAGTAATAAGAAAATTACAAATTTTCTCACTTTTCTCAAAAATGCAAGGACAATTTTGAAAGAATGGTTTGGGGATTGTAACATATACCAGTCAAAGATTCTTACCAGCTAAAAAATTCAAATTTGATAGAGGTGACCTTGAGGATGAAAAGTGGATCATGAATTTTTGGAATGCTGAAAAGCTTGTAACTTGAAAACGAATTGTCGCAATCAAGTGAAATTTTCAGACTACATTATTTATGTTGTATTCTTTTTTTAGCCAGAAAAGAGACAAGGTTTTTTGTCACACCAGAATCATGAATTGCACCTTTAAATGGATGAAAACTTACCCAAGTAATAACCACAAACTATGATGAGTGTCGCTAACCATCATGACGCATGACGAGCATTGGCGACAATTAGAAACACCAATTTTCAAATATTGATGTACGAGATAAGCAAAATGTCACCTCAAATACTTAAAGTTATTCTTTCCTTAGTACACTGCCCCTCTGTGAAAGTTCTTGTGAGCATTAAAATAAATGATGCCGCATTTTTTTTACTTTGACAACTCAGGGCTAACATTTATTCCACTTAACTTAATCCATGCTTAATTCAAAAGCGAAATATCGTTTAAGAACTAATCCCATCAAACAACACCAGAACTTGGCGCCTATTTCTTGTCAACAAGAAATTGATTTTAGGATTAAACAGTACCCAAACGGCACATTTTAGGAAAACATCTTCTAAAAGAAAAAAAGTCGAGCTTAAATTTGGACTCAAATGTCTTCTTACCCATCTATTAATTTGACACGAGCAAACATGCTAAACATGGTTTTGTTTGTATTTGTGTCCAGGTCTGACTAGGGATAAAAGAGCACCAAAACAATATTTACATGTGTGACAATATACCATCAAATAAATCCATCCATTTGCCTCCAGCAGATTTGGACATTTTCAATCACGTCCATTATTGATCGGATGGATGTCTTAAGTGTAGTCTTGATTGAAAGCATTTTAAGAACACCATTTTCTTTGTGATTACTAAACTGTCACATGTCAATTCAACTTTTGAAACAGGACTGAAGCCGCAGCAGTGGCAAAGACCATCTTTCCTTGAAAATAGAGAAATGTGGCTTGCTCTGGCAAAATGAGCAGAAAGTTGCAAATTAAAGGGGCAATTCATGATCCACTTTTCACCCTCAAGGTCACCTCTATCAAATTTGAGTTTTTTAGCTTAAAAGAATCCTCAAATGGTATATGTTACGATCCCCAAACCATTCTTTCATATGTGCTTGCATTTTTGAGAAAAAAGAGAAAATGTGTCATTTTCTATTTATTGTCGGGGCCCCGACAGTAATTACAACACAGTAGTCTATGGGGATTTTCAAAATGCTGAAAAGCTTGTAACTTGGAAACGAACGGTCGGAATCAAGTGAAATTTTCAGGAAATATTTATGTTGTACTCTTCTTTTTATTTAGCTAGAAAAGAGGCCACATCAAAATCGTGAATTGCACCTTTAAGATTTTGAATGGCGAAAAAGTAGATTTTATTTTTTTTGTCATAAAACGCATCCATGCATAAGCGTTTAACTACACCTCGAGTTTTGAAGGTCAATTAAGCCGGAAAGTACATCTAATCATGGTTAATTGATCACGTTTGGCTATCATACTCTATAATTATGGGTATTTAAAAAATAGATTTGCAGCTTATCTTATTTGCCAGATTTTCAGTGGACTGCTTTGTATTTTTATCTCTAAATGGAGAATAGACAAAGAAAGTGTGACATATTATATATCATTCGAAACCTGATATTAAAGAGAATTAAAATATGTCATAAACTCAATTTTGAAATTCACGATTTTCTGTCGATTTTCCCAGAGCATCCCTCAAATTAATATGAACCCTATGACTCCTTTTTTTTTTTAAATATCTCCTACTATCTACAGTTCAGTTATGAAATAGCTACAAAAATGAAAACTATATGATTAGGCCCATATGATTTTGTCAAGTTGAAAGGGGCAATTCATGATTCACTTTTCACCCTCAAGGTCACCTACCTCTATCAAATCTGGTATATCCCCTAACCATTTTGTCATATATGCTTGCGTTTTTGAGAAAAGTGAGAAAATGTGTCAGTTTCTAATTATTGTCGGGGCCCCCGACAATAATTACAACACAGTAGCCTATGGGGATTTTCAAAATGCTGAAAAGCTTGTAACTTGGAAATGAAGGGTCGGAATCGAGTGAAATTTTCAGTATATATTTATGTACCACTCTTCTTTTTATTTAGCTAGAAAAGAAGCGAGGTTTTTGTCACATCAAAATCATGAATTGCACCTTTGAATATAAACAACAGTCTAATTTAGTTCAATTAGAAGTTGAATTTTGGAGAATTGTTTTTGAATTTTCCACAGCACATCAAAAATCCTATTTATTTGCAATTGAACAAATATTTCATGCCTTGCATATGTTGTTTCTATTATCATTATGGTATTCAAGCTATCAAAAGTGTGATCTAGGCCTTTTAAAAGTATGAAACAATAAGTGCCCAAAACTCATATTTCCTGGTAAAGTATGGATACGGAAGCCCTTTTAAAAACATTGCACAATAACACACAGAACGTTTCTCAATTGAGTTTATCTCAAACGTCCTCCATAAAACCATTTTCCCCAACATGAGATTAAACATTCACCATGTTTGAGAGAAAAACATTGGTTTGTGCGTTTCAAAATCCTGAGGGGAAATGTCAATGTTTTACGTAGGTGTTATATCTATGTAACATGTGCAAATAGGAAACAACGGGAAACTTATGTATCTAATGTCTGAGCCAACACTTGTGTCTGCACCCACTATGTCTTAAATGGAAGACAATAGAACTATTACATTTAAGGCCATGTAAATAAAATTATGTTTCTTGTCATTTTTTTTTAAAAGGAGGAATTAATATAGGCCTACACTCTATACAAAATTGAACTTGACGCCTAAGCATTATCAGGTGTTCAAGGGTAAACACAGAGTTTTGACTGTATCAATCAATCAATATACAATATACAAAAAGGAACACCTATGCATTCTCAGGCATTCAAGGGTTAAAACACAGAGTTTTGACTACATGTTTTAAACCTTTTTACATTAAAGGTATTCAAAAGCCACAATTTCATATGGATATGAAAATTCATAAAAAACTTCCTTGAATCAAGGAAATTATGCATGCTAGAATCAAAACAAAAAAACAAAACTTTATTATTTGTTTTTAAAAAGATGATTTTCCACCCAGTTTGTTCCTTAGCAAACTGTTGACAGTGTTTCTATTTTCCTAAATTTTCAGTTTCAGAACGTGTGTTTGTTGTTTTAAAGTGACTTAATGATAGTTTAGAAATATTAAATACATCCAAAAGCATGAAATCTTTACAAAAATTTTGCTTTGGATGATGCAAAAAAAAAGTTCAATTTTTGGAATTTAACATTTACTTCTAGAAACACTATCATATGATTCAATTTTTGCTTATAACTTCACAAAGATAGCGAATATATCTGAACCACTGGCCCGTTGTACTGATATTTATAAATGCTTTTCTATACCCGGTACATATTGAAAAAAGGGTATGTTCCATAGCAAGTCTACTTTTATTTAAAGCATGATCGTGGCTAATGCCTTTAACATGAATTTGAGATGTAAAAACGTCTATTTATTCATTTAACAAAAGTATCTATAAATAGTATCTTATTCTTATTTCCATGAAATGGTAAAAGTACCAGAACTTGGCTCACGACTTAAACTGGGACACACATAATTCACAGTGGTAAACCAACACTATGGTAAACAGTATCAACCACTCAAATTACATAGAGTTTGATACTACAACATTTTATCTATTTACCGATACACAAAAACTGGCCACCAAATCTGAAACCAAATCTCGCCAAGCAGCTGCCAATTCGCAACAGTAGAAGTTTAAGCCACACTTTGCTATAGTTCACTTCCCCATATAAGCCGAACTTAGCATGGGCCAGTGCATTTAAGCTTAGTCACTTTGTTCTAGGGTGGGGACTTTTATATATATTTTTAAAGTTTAACCATGTGTTATCAAAAATAAGACTTGAAAAGGTCCCTTTATCGATTACGAGTCCAGAACATTACGGTTTTGATACTTTGATCAGTTTGCGGAATTTTAAACAACTACCATCAATATCTCACTAAATAATTTGATGTTCGTCTCTCTTCTGGAAAAATATGCTTGCTTCGTCCCTTTTCTGAAAAAGTGCTTGCCTGATTTACTAAAAAAAATTAAAAATCACTCAAAATTAGGTGATAAAAGTGTTGGCAATACATACATTAACTTTACAGTATTTCAATATGGAAATGACACACCCTAATTTATGTAAATCACCCCAACACATGTTATCTGGTTCCAAACAACTGTGGTAGGCATTTTTACCACACGTTAAGTCTATAATTATAAATAATTTCTAGTTTAGTTTTAGTACTCTTAAATCCAAATGAAGCAAAAAATAAGCATAAATTATTATTATAGGAAAAAGAGTTTTATTGACTCTTATAATAGACCCAAGGTCATTCCTGTCACTATTTTTTCTTCAGTTTGTGAACAAAAAACGAGTGAAAAGATAGTCTGAATACGTATGTCTATTGAGTTTATACGTGAGATCAGCGGAACCACTATGGACATGATCATTTGTTTTGAACCAGATCACACTTGCTGGGCTTATTATGCAAGAAAATATGTCGCTACTTCCGCAGCGTATGATTGGGTCCATTATTTGGTTTTCATGAATGAATGTTTAGGAGTTGTGACCCAATTCTGCGAAGCAAGCATGTTAGATGAGCTGGTTATATGGTAACATGCTGGATGATTTAGATTCAATTATTTTCAATATTCATTATTTTCAGTACAGACATGATATACCACATACTTTCATAATGAAAATAAGAAAGAGCTTCAAAAGGTGACAAGTCGAAACTGCAATATCCGCTCCTGTCTGAATGTGAAATAGCTATCAAAACATTTTTAGGTGTACCCCTCCCCTTTAAAAAAAAAGAAACAAATTGAGCCAAACTTTATTGATCAACTGTAATGGAACTTTTGTTACTTGTTTAAGTTGTTTGTTTATTCAACATTTGGTAGCCATGACATACAATTCGGTTCTTTTGGAGTTCAATTATGCAATGGTTTTGTTCAATTCAGATAATTTGGCGAGCATATAACCTAGGGAAGTAGCGAGCAGTTACAATTATATTTTTACAACCATCCTGTTGCATTACGATTCAGTTATTTAGTTCCACTTTGAATAAAACTTTAATATATTTCAACTTCTACCAGAGAAATGTGACAATAAGTTTTAGCGCTGCAACCTTAATTTGACATTTATTTCCATTTAGACTCAACATGTTAAAGATGTTTTATCACAAATATTCCTTCTTAGCAGGGTGAACAATGAAAGTGGTCGATCAGTTAGAGCAGGGGTCTCGTAATACAGAGGTTGTGGTTTTGAGCCCTGGGCCAAGCGGTTTACGTCTCCTTGTTTCCTTGGGCAAAAAACTTTACTCTAATTGCTCCGTGGTTCAGAAGTCACGTTAAGGGCCTGAATGGAACCATGTTTATGGAGCTATTTTGACTTTTCTAAACTGAGATTTGGTTCTGTCAGGGTTGACAAATATATTGATCAATACATTTTTCAAGAAAATGCTCGGACTGGAAATGTGAAATATACCTGTATGATCTGATGAGCATCAAAAGAAAAAATAGGGCTTGCTGATCTTTGAACATGTTTGTCTCGGTTTCACCTTTTATTGCATGACAACCTTCGGCGAACCATAACTTGACTTCTGGAAGTCAGGTAAAGTTTATTAACCCTTTGAACCCGACGAGCCGGTATACCGGCTCACGTGTACACGTACCGTATACCCGATGAGCCGGTTTACCTATGTGTGTCAACAGGCATGGTAAGTTAACATTTCCAATGGTCTTATTTATATCGGAAGATATCATTAAAACCTAGAACTCATGGTTTATCCGGCATTCTGCTCTTATTAACTCAACAGAGCTGAATAATTCCTCATATTTTTGTAAATTTGATCAAATTTTCAAAAATTATTTTCACCCATAGACTACAACGTAAATATCGAATGATTTAGATTTAAACTTTGATCCAAACACAAGAAACTTTAAATCTAAATCATGATTTATACCAACACAGATGAACTTTCATGAACGTAAATGTCGAATATTTTGGTTGACATAAATAGTATTTTTTTGTTAATGCTTGTTATTGGAACAATTCAGACTAGTGTAAAATGAAAAGGTAAAGCAAGACAAATCAAAATAAAAATAAGTTTAGGCGTTATATTGTGTTTTTTAACTTTCGGGTTGGCCCGGGTCAGCAGTACAGATGCACGTGGAATGGCCAGGGTTCAAAGGGTTAAGGTGTTATTTTAATCCTTATAGCACGGTCTTTGAAAATGTTTGAAAAAGTGAAATGACAAGGGGACCACATTTATGGCTGGTTCGAGATGAACGGCAACATATTTCAAAGTACAGAAGCACACTTGGCTCATTCTCCGATAAAGCGTGCAACTTTGCCGTTTTGGTGTCTCTCATGTTCGTGTTACTTGTTTAACGTTGTTAAGCCTATCACAAATAATTTGAGTGGTCTAGTTGATACATTAGAGTCACATTAGTAACAAGTGTGAAGCTAAACATTTTACCATGCTAGGAAAGTAGATAACGATTAATCTGAAAATGCAAAATCGTTACATTTCCCCATGTCGCCAGCCATACTTGTTATGTTTTAAGTGCCCCCGATCCTGAGATATTCGGGCATATCAAACGCAATGCACGCTATTTAACAGCCCGTGATAGGTATTGATAATGACATATAAAGTTTAATTATATTAAGTATTTGATATGGCATAAGAGCTTTTTAAAGCATGTCGCCAATATTGCAAACAGATACGAAGTAGATTCTAAAATCGATAACAAAGTGTGAAAATGAATTTGTTGATGGATGATTCCGCATTAGGTTTATTAAAACATCTCCCATGCACTTTTTCTTCTTCAGAAACCATAATAGTTTATGATTTTGTATGTGTGTCATGAGTTATTATTAGTCGAAATTTCAACATTTCTCTAACCAAAGTTGCACGGTTTATCAGAGAATGAGCCACTTACTGTCACACTTGAACTCAAGCAATATAAAAAGTAAAGGCCAATCACAGTATCCTCTATGCATTTGGAGCATGAAATAAACTCCACCCAAACAACCAAAATATAGTCAT